>PVIR01016913.1:5410-35919 GCA_004026965.1 Petromus typicus
TAAAAAAAAAAAAAAAAAAAAAAAAAAAAAAAAAGAATGGCAGTTAAGTAGTAGTTTGAAGTTATGTGTAATAAAATATTTTTGCATACTTTGATTTTCTAAAATCATAATCAGAGATGCTACTTTCTAATTGCACTGCTTTGAATAAGGAAAATGGGAAGGACACGCACCACAGAGCCCTGCAATTCACTGGAATCAGCCCACAGATTAAAAAAAAAAAAAAAAAAAAAGGTAAATTAACACAGGTGTGTATTTTCAAAATACCACAGAAAATCACTAACACACCAGTGAGCTTATAAAGACAATGGTTTAGTATTTTTTGTTTTATATGCCCTAATAATAAAGAATTCTACTTAGGGTAGAACTCAATTAGGGTCTGTCTCAATAATAACTATTATTTGAATGAATTTTGGCAGACAAAAATTGAAAATACTATGGCTACTTGCTCTTCTCATTGAAATTCAAAGCCCCTTCCTTTTCATCAAATGTATTCATACCTGTCACGCTATAAAGAAATGTGATCTGTGGCTTAAGGATTTTTCACGAGAAGATTCTGTCCCCTTTGAGGTCTTTTGTTATTTTTTTTTTTTGAAGAGTGTATAATTTTTGGAGAATGAAATAATTACACAGTGGTTTCCCACCTGTCTATACCAATTGATGAAATCACTGACGTAGCAATACAAAAGCTGAATGTCTACTGGATACCTTACTCAGTGTCACAAGCAGTTGTCAAAAGCGGTGGTGATGAGGTCAGAATTCCCCAGAAGGCTGGGAGCCAAGAGTTTTGGGGATGTTTCTGTGTTCCCTTCAAATATTCTTCACTGCCCCAAATTTGCCACTAAGATCTGAATACATTTGTGTACAGTAAGAGAGGGCTTGTTGGGAACAGTATGCATTGTCAGAATCCCCCACTGTTCCCTAAGAAAAGAGATACAATGCCTAAGCTTAACAGAAATAAACTAGACTTCATACAATGCTGAAACAACTATATCTCCATGCTTTTCCTTTTTCCTGTCAATAACTAACAAATAGAATATCAAATTAGCATAATTAAGGTGAAAAGTAATTTTATAATGGATAGAAGTGTGTAAAAGGGTATTATCCTGGAGCAGGAAAAAGGAAGTGTGAAAATTATATGCAAAGGAGCCAAGACTCCAATGTATGGGAAGAAAAAAAAAAAAAACTGGAGTCTAAAGCTAATCTATAAAAAACAATGTTCATAATGCACAGAATCTGTCTGGACAGCAGGCAGCTTGACCAACATACTTTCTCTCTGCTTTGTGTCTTCTTCTGCCAGGAAGTTTCAATTTTAAATACGATGAGCAAACTGCTCGATACTATTAATGACAGTTGAACAAAATATTCAAAGTGGTAGATGGGATATTTTTCTTGCATATGTCTTTATTAATCTGTATACCATATGAATTCAAGATTTTATTCTTAACTCTTATGATTTATTAAAAATTCCTTATGCTATCTTTTCTCTGGTATGAGAAAATGATGATGTAAATGAGTCCTAGCATTGTATGTTATATATTGTGAAATAGAAAATGCTCAATGTAAAATAAGGTGAAAGCGGACAATGTTGAGATTGTAACAAAAAAGTAAGGAAACAAATTTTATGTATATGGGGGGGTGGTAGGGTGGGTAGGGCTATGGGAAAAAATGAGAATTAAGTTGTGTCTTATACTGGTACAAATCCCCATTATGGAGTGCAATCATGATGTGTATATTTAATGTACCAATAAAGATTTTTAAAAAATTCGTTATGCTAGATATTCATTCCTAAATTTCTTTTCTGACTTAACACATTAATCACAAATTTGTCCTATGCAGTCATTAAGTATGGGCATCCTTAGGCATTGTAGAAACCACAACCTGAGTTTGTTTTAATGTTCTCTCCAGGTAAACAAGTTATTCAAGTTTACACTATAAAAATAAAATTATAACAGAAGTTTTTATAGTAAACCAATTTGCCTTTTCATTAACCTTTATGTTTGATTCCACCTATTAAAATGATATCAAGGTTACCTATGCAAATATTGTGTATAAAGCACCAATACTTTTCCTAATTTGTCAATTAAAGTGTATTGAGTTCTATATAACTGAGATGCTGCTGCAAATATATCTAAAATCCTGGAATATCCAAAGAAATTGGTATTGCTTACTCAGGCAAGCTCCACACATTTGATTATTATGAAACAAGACAAACGTCTACACTTTTGCTTATTAACTACCTGGCTGCCAAAGCTCTAACAAGTATAAGTATATAGTAAGAAAGAATTCTACTTGCGATAGTATTACCATTCCAAACAACCACATGAAAATCATGTCCTTGTTTTTGTATTTTTCATTTCTTTGTGTCCAAGCCATACACTGACTTTCTGAAACCACTGCAAAGTTGTAAATAATGTATGAAAAAAAAGTCCTTGTTCACTGCCCGGAGAGTACAGTACTGCTTGCAGTGTACTAATCTATGCTAGACAAACAATAGAACCAAGCAGTAAAACTACAATCTTAAGCTAAAACCTTCCCAAGTGGAAAGATAATATAGCTTCCTGGATTCCAGAGTCCCTCAAACAAACAGCTTAAATCCCTAGAATGCACCTATATACATACTAGATAAAACCCTTAAACTTCACAAAGATCTGTTCCCCAGAGTAATTTAGGGAGAACTTTGAAAAAGGAATTAATTACTTAGTATTAATGTGAAAAGATTCACTAAAGTCTCTTTTGTCTTGTCTTTTAGAGGACATTTTCAAAGAGCATCTTTTGATGGGAAGATACGTGAAGCTGAGAGAACAGGCTATGACTGGCATGCTCTTTTTCTTTCTCCTGGTAGTATTTAGGAATTGTGCTCTTTCACTAGGGTGAAACGGAACAAACTATGATTTGTTAAAAATGACAAAAAGGTAGCAGTCAGCTGCAAGCACAATGGACCTAAGATTAAGAGAAACGGCATGTAGTTATATTTAGTTTTTTTTTTAATAAATTTGGCATTTTTCTTTCCTTGTCAAGGCAGAACATTACTGAACAGAAAGGTCATGTGAAGGTAACATACATAGGACACTTGCATTTTCTCACGAAATAAATTCAACTTTAAAGGAATCCCATTTGCAGTGATGTAGAATGAATTTCCTATTTCCTTCATCTCTCAAATTTCAAGCTTCAGAGATGGCATTAGGTGGAATATATTGAAAAAATCTGTGGGAGATTCAACCTTTTTTTGATAATTGTGAAGTATTCACCAACTCATTATCAAGAGCTTATATTGTATTAAACATCATGCAAGAGGCTAAAAGTAAATCTTGATTTTTCCAATACTAAAATATAGTTGTGATTCTTATAGTATTTTAACACTTCACAGCATATACATCATTAAAAGGGTTGACACTGACCATGGCATTAAAAGCTTCCTGGAGTGGTGAGGAGCTGTGTCAAGTTCCAGGTGCCTGGCTGCACACTTTAACAGATGCTAATGAATAATCACAGAACTCACTCACCATCCTCTTGCTTTCTTTGTTTCCTCATTTTCCAGCCTATTATTTCAAGGGGCAGCAGGGTAACTTACCCCGAGTAAGCTCCAAACTTTAATTCATACAAGAGATGTGTCTGAAGGAGTAATACATACCGAGAAGTCAGGACTGTGTTCATCTCTAGATGAGTCTGGCTGCTCTGGGCCTCTAGGCCAGCAGACTGGATGGGGACATCTGAGCAAGTACGCCACATAATTTCTTAAATGTATTTAGGAAAATACTAATATATCAATAAGCCCATAAGAGACAAATGAAACCATAACTAAAGAGGCCAATCAGAAGGATTATTTTCTTTTCATTGTCAAAGCATTTAACTCAGGAAATCTAGGAATCTAGATTCTAGGAAATCTAGGAAATCTCAGGTCCTTAACACAGTGGGATGAATATGAGACAGGTTACTATGACTGTAAGCACAGTGTCTTCTCACATGAGATGCACAGTGAGCACTTGATTTACAGGGTCCCAATCATTTATCCCTAAAGTGCAAGACTATAAGGAAGCAGATGGTTGTTTGTGCCTAGTTCCTCACATTAGCATGTACCTGATTAAGAGTAAACAACCCAAACACCCCATCAGATGATGAATAGATCAGGATGTGTTTCCTTTTGTAACACAATGGAATAATACTCAGCCATTAAAAAGGATGAACTTAAAACATTTATGGTTAAATGGCTGCACCTAGAGGCTTTAGTTTTAAAATGAAATAAATTGGATGCATATGTGTAAATATGATATTATTTCTCTGGTGTGAGAAACTGAACGTGTAAAAAAGGACCAAAATATGTAATAGATAATGTGAAATAGGAACAAAATGTTCAAATGGGAATGAGCACTAGAGAGCAGGAAGGGGAAAGGAAGAAAGGGACAAAAAGATAAATTAGAAACAAAGCTTTGGTCAATAAACAGGGGAAAGATTAAGTAAGGGGAGAGAAATGGGAAGAAATAAGATACATTATGTACAGGTACAAATTCCACCTGGTGAATGTGATCGCTATGTATACCCACATTGTTCCAATAAACTTTTTAAAAAATTTTTAAAAAAATCTTTATTGGTACATTGCATACACGCATCATGACTGCACTCTATAATGGGGATTTGTACCAGTATAAGACACAACTTAATTCTCATTTTTTCCCATAGCCCTACCCCCCTGACCGACCCCCCATATACATAAAATTTGTTTCCTTACTTTTTTGTTATAATATCATTATTTTTCCCCCTTCACCCTATTTTACTTTGAGCATTTTCTATTCCGATAAACTTAATTAAAATAAAAATAATAAAACAACCCAGAGAAAGTTACTACTGCATAAGACTGCTTGTCCTAACTTCTTCCATATTTCAATATTCAAGGAAATCTTGCTCTATGGTTGTTCTCATGGAAACAACTGGAACTGACCTTCTCTCCCACTGTCCTGCATAAATCACCAATGAAGGAACATTCAGCAGAGCTGATTATATTTTGTTAGGAGAACAGACGAGCCCAAATGATTGAAATTTCTATACAGAACATCATCAGTGCTTGCTTGGGACAGCTCTGCACACAAACAGGGCATAAATGGTCCGTGTTGAGTTTATTTTCAAGTTGTCAAAGAATGACGAAATGGACTACATCACAATCTTCTGCTTCTAATGTTCTTAATGCAAATCTGAATCTTATTAACATACATGAATGTCTATTCCAAAAGTAAAATTTAATTTCATTAAGAAATGAAATTTTAAAAAACCCTAGAAAATATATAATTAATACGGGTATACACTTCAACGTAAGCTCCTAGGAAAGGATAAAACACTAAGTGGTTTTAAAAATTAAAAACATTCTAGAATCCAATGCAATCTGACATCTACCCCTGTCTCACCTTTTCCTCACCTCCTCAACAATACACTCTGTTAAAACTGTTTCTGTTAAGGTCACCATATATTTCTGATAGTTAATTCCAGTGAATCCTTTTCATCCTTATATTATTTTTATTGATTTTAATGGTACATTTTATACAAACATTATGGTCACATTTAACACTGAGAATTTTTACCAATATATGACAAATCTTGATTCTCATTTTTCCCCTTCCCTGCCTTCTCTCCAATCCTACCCCCTGTATACATAAACTCTGCTTCCTTTCTTCTAACCATCAAATATTTTCTTTCTCTTCTTAACTAGCCCCTATCCACCTTTTCTTTTTGAACTTTTTCTTCCTAGTTCACAATACCTACCATATATTTTAGAACACATTTACATCTTAAATTTCATCATACCAAAAAAAAATGGCATGGCATTTACACATCCGTGTCCTGTTTATTTCATTTATATGTCCTCACTGTACATCCATTTGAATATAAAAGATTCAAATTCATCATTCTTTATGGTAGAGTAATACTCCATTTTATTTTTTAAAAACCCCATTCATCCTTATATTACTGACATTCTCAGACATATGTGAGGCTACTATGAACTTTTTGAGGGCTGAGGATTTATCGCAGTGGTTCTGGAGTCTGCCCGGCAAGGGCAAGGTCCCAAGTTCAATCCTCAGTACCGGGAGTGATGGCTCACACCTGTAATCCCAGTGCTTAGGAGAACTTTTTGAAAAGCTGAACTCCTTTGACTTTTGTGGTATTCACACTAACTTTATCCCTCCCATATTTTCATAGTCAATGTCTTAGTGCTGTCTTTTATGTACTCTACCTTCCAAACTAGTCCCAAAAATTGCTAGTTTTCAATTTTTGTGGCATATTAAAATCATGTGAACAACTTTTAAAGTAGACTGTTGAGCAGATTCAAGCCCTACTGGTTCAGAAAGAAGTGATGCCTGTGTGTGGCCAGGGCTGAGCACCACTGGCATAGAGGATCCCCTGGGGTCCTGGTTCTGGTCTTTCACTCCGTTCGTTCTCCCTGGTTTATCTTACCCACTTTCCCATTTTACCCATCACTTGATTCCTGGTGAATTCTCCAAGACTCCTGGCTTTTACTCGATGGTTGCCGTTAAGAGGTAACCAGACTAACTCACACAGTTGAGAACAGTGTATGTGGCTGATTTGGGAACACTGGCTTCTTCCTCAACACCTCCTTTCTCTCAAGAGAATCACTTATACTGTAATCTTCCTGCTCAAGACACTATTTGCAAACTGGTTAATTCTGAAGTTGACAAAATTTTTTGAAGATAATCCTGTAGTTCTTGCTGCTTTTCCCACCTTGTCCCTTTCTAGTCATTTAACTAAAAAATGCCTATTTTCTTTCTTTACAAACTACAAAGGTTAATTTTAACTTATGAGAGCAGAACTCTTTTAGATGGAAATCAGTCATACACCACACAATGGTTGAATATATGCAAAGTAGTCGGCATGCTAAAATTCTAGTTACATCATGGAGTATATGCTCAATAAATATGACTGAATCCAGGGGGAAAGTACTTTGAAGTAAAGTAGACATAATAATTAATTATTGGCAATTCTATGCAAGATCTTTAAAATCTTTAAAGTTTCTAGCCCAGATCTCTAAAAGGCATACTGTATCTTTTCATTCTGACTTTTTAAAATGTCAGTATTCAAGGGACAAGAGACATTCTGGCATGTTTAACCCAGTAGGTCCTGGGACTAGGCCCTCACAGTTCTACTGAAACTGCTTGAGAAAAAGCAAATTATTTCCTATAAATCTGAAAACCTACTGGTCTATTTCAGTGGTCATTTTATGCAACTTTCTGTAGAATATGACCCTGGTGACTACTTCTACATTCTGAAATTCACAGTATATTTGGTCTTCTAGGTACTGCACTTTACGGTTTCTCTTTTTCTTTTGCTGACAGTTTCCCCTCAATCCTATATTGATTTCTCTATTTTCCTCTTAAATACTAGAATTCCCAAATGTACTGTTCTTAACCTTTGTTTACTTCTTACTTGACTTGTTCTTCCTGGGTGTTCCAAGGTTTCAAGAGTCATGTATGTGCATATGTCTCCAAAATCTTCATCACTAGCTCTATTTCATGCCTGCGCGCACGTGTGTGTATGTGTGTGTGTGTGTGTAATCACGTAACCTGGTATTTTAAAACTCTCTTGTATCTTCACTGAAACAAACATTGCATCATTATCACTGTGTTCTTCTTTATTTTCATCATGTATATTTGTCATTTCCTTTATGTGAAATACCTGGTCCCCAAACTACTAATCTTCCTTCAAAATACTGCTCAGATGCCACTCTGAGAAAACATTTTCTTAAATTTGCTAAGCAGTGACTTGCTCTTTCAGCTCTTTCTATACACCTACATTTATAGTGTGTATAATTCTACAAGCTCTGTACCTGTGAATTTAACCAATCATAAATCAAAAATATTCAAAGACAACAGTATCTGTACTGAACATGTATAGACACTTTTTCCTAATTATTGTTTCTTACTATTACTACTTAAAAATATAACTATTTACATAGTTTTTGTTATCCATAATCAAGGCATAATTTAAAGTACACAGATGAATGTGTACATGTCATATGCAAATACATCACAATTTCATATAAGGGATATGAACATCCATAGATTTTGATGCCCACTTAGGATCTGTATGTTTCCCCTTAAGATTTTGAGTTCTTGAGAGCAAAACTCACTATGAACTTTCTTCACTCTAGGACCCTGGCACTGTTATCTGGCCTCTAATATGTGATCACAAAGTTTCTGGAAGAATGCTGTACTTCTGATGATCTATTTGCATGCTACTTTTTAAGCTAGATTTTAATATCCCAATGCAATATAATTAATATAGTATGGATTAAATATGGTTACGTGAACTACTATCATGTTCTGACACTTAAAAAAAAGAATGAAAAAGAATGGGATAGTAATATAAAAAAAGGAAACAAAGCTTATGCATATTAAGCATGGGGGTTGCAAGGTGGGTGGGGGAAGGGGAAAAATGATAATCAAGTTGTGTCATATTCTGGTACAAACTCTTAATGTTGAATGTGACAATGACGTGTATATATAATGTATCAGTAAAGATATGAATTAAAAGAAAAAAAAGTGAGGTCTCATGGAATACAGCTTACCTTGAGGCATACTAGAATAAAAGTATAATGTCTCAACACACCTGGGCATGCAAGGAATAAAGATGATACTGAGTGCTGACTCAAGTGCAGCTCAATGGCCTGATGCATATCATTGGTTATCTTTGTACTACTAAAGTTCTGGTTAAGTCTGTACTCCTAGCCCTTGGGAAGATGTCAAGTTTGAGTCCAGCCTGGGCTCTACAGTAAGTTGAAGCTTGTCCTGGTCTTATCATAGAATTGTATTTATATGTTTATATTAATATCTATTTGTACTAGGCTACAATTTTTAAAAAGGAACAGAACTCAAAAACAAAGACATATCACAAGTACTCCAGAAAACCACACCTTTCATTAGACTCACAATGTCTAAATGACTATATGCAAATAACTTGGTTTCCCATTCTAGTGCTTCCTGATGTGGTGCCTATTTATTTTTCCAGAATTATTTTCATATTTTTACACTTTATACAGCCTATCTGCTTCCTTGTAGCATTATTTGACATTGCCAAAAAATGTTTTTGTATTTTCTTGCTTCTGTTTTTCTTCATGACATTTCATTTGACAAGAATGCTACTAATGAAATATCTTCCCATCTCAGAAAAACCTTCCTCCATGATTATTTTTCTGATACACCCATGAAAGTATGAAGGCACGTTAGCTCCCACCTTCAAACTTACATAACATGTTATTAACACCTCTTTGCTTTATAGCTATAATTTTTGCCTCATTCTATAATCTTCTGTTACTCCATCATCTTACAAAACACAAGACTTAGGCCAGGGATTTAGCTCAGTGGTTCCAGCACCTGCCTGGCAAGTGCAAGGGCTGGGGTTCGATCCTTAGTAACTACATCCAACAATTCTGGCCATGAAGACTTATGCCCACCAGCAATCAGGACCACACACCACAGTGCCTGGTATGGTGGCTCAAGCCTGTAACCGCAGCACTTGGGAGGCAGAGGCAGGAGGATTGCTGTTAGTTTGAGGCTGAGCTCACGGCTATACACACTGAGTTCAGGGCCAGCCTGAACTACAAAGCAAAACTCTGTTTCAAAAAAAAAAAAAAAAAGAAAGAAAGGGGGCCGGGGAGTTAGCTCAGTGGTTCCGGCACCTGTCTTGCAAGCACAAGGGCCCGGGTTCGATTCCCCGGTAACCACATAACAATACTGGGTGTGGAGACTCACACCCAGCAGCAACCAGTACCACATACCACAGTGCCGGGTGTGGTGGCTCACGCCTGTAATCCCAGCACTCGGGAGGCAGAGGCAGGAGGATTGTGATGTGAGTTGGAGGCTGAGCTCAGGGCCAGCCTGAACCACAAAAAGCGAGACCCTGTCTCAAAAAAAAACCTAAAAAAAAAACCAAAACCAAAACAAAACAACAAAAAAACCCCAAGCGTTTTAGAAATAAGAAAATCTTATCTTAATTATTGTTGCTTTTTCCATGACGTCGAGCATGGTCTTTTTTCACAGAACAGAGGTTTAATAAATTAACGAACATTTCGGGGCTCATTCCCTAATCTGAGTTTGACACTGCAGCACCTACGATCTGAATTCATATTTGTCCACTAGAGACCAGTGTGGCTGGAGTGGCCTTCACACATTCGGACTCACTGGGGCTGATACTATACTGACTGTCAAAATTTTAATATCACTCCTAATTGGATCCTATCTCTTGAAATCCCTTACAGTGATCTTAAACAAACTGCACACTCCACTCAATGGGCCAGAGTAATTGAGAGTTCATTGCGGTTTAAATAACAAGATGTTCTTAGGTACAGATTACAGATTTAATAGGAAAGATTTGTAATTTAAGCAACTGACTATGTCATTAATTAACATATGATTTTTTTACTTGAAAATACCAAATACCATCTCATTTTGTTTAAATATTGGGTTCAAAAGAATGCAATCAGAAAAACAATGGTGGGCTGGATGGAGGGCAGGGGAATAGAAAAAATAAGAATCAAGATACATCATTTACAGGTAGAACGTCTCAATGAGGAATGCAATTAAAATGTATTACCACAATGTAACAATAAACTCAATTTTAAACAAACCAAAGCAAAGCAATGGTAGCGCTTTACATTTCACTGTTATTTCCATCTATAAACAATGATAATGGAGGTCCTTCTTTTGGTCAGCTCTGATTTGAGACTTGATGGGCTATTTCCTTTCCTTGAGGAAAATAGCATCATTATTTTACTTTTCTGCTTCTATCTCATCATGTGGAAGTGGAGGTTATGAGAAAGTGCGAGGATTCCAGTATGGAACAGAGAAAGTGTAACACTAGCCAATCAAGAAACTCTTGGGGGAAAAAAAAAAATCAGATGAGTAAAAAAGTGTAAACAGCAGGGGACAGGCAGGGAAACATACTTTAGTTAGGAGAAGCCAAGATGAAGAAAGAAATCTGTAAGTCGCTGGCCCTGCTTTTTCCAGAATTCTTTTGGCAGATCTGTAAAGTATGTTTTCTTTTCCCTCTCTCTCACTTCCAGTTCTACTAATATCCTGGGTGCCAAGTCCATTACTGCCATCATTTGCCCACTAGCTCCATTTTCTCTCTCCCACTCTCTGGATATTGGCATTGGTTGTTGTTCCTTCGAATGACTGTTATAGCTAAGCAGATGACAAATCATAGGCGCTCCCAATTTAAATGCTTTTGAATTAGGACTCTAAATTTATGCAGTTTGTGAATATATTCTTGGTGTTTCACAGTTGACAACACTGTTTTCCCTTGAGTATCAAACACAGAAAATCTCCATGGAATGTTGTTTCCTCCTAATATAGTCTTTCTCAAATGACTATGAGGTGTGAGACTTATCAGGCAGGGGCTTTAGCAAATGCCTATTTTAAAAATAAACAGAGTAGAACAATTACGGTAGTTGTTTTATGGCCCAGAATAATATGCTTTTACTTACCAACTGTTTAACAAAGAGCAAAATCGCTAGGAAGAGGGCTTCACTTAACATTTCATTATTGCTGCTCTGACAGTTCAAGTGAAAGCAAAGACTTTTATTTAAGAGTTGAAAGTATGGAGAATATTCTCATTTTACAGACACACACTGAGGAGAGGTGAAATGATTGTCTAATGGTTGCAGATTAGTAGTGTTCCTACTATTCTGTCATGCAATATTATTTTCAAAAATTATTATAAACATATAAATACAGAATTATTATCTCTTTTCCAGTTTTTTATTCTTTCATAGGCCATCATCAATGCCCTCATGTACATATAAAGTAGTCTGCAACAACAATAACTCTCTCCTCTCAAGCAAATCTTATTTTTAAGCTAATCTCAATGGACCATCCCTGAAGGGCAAAGATAGAGTGTTACCAGATGTATAAAACTTATTTCCCTTTGTGCTATGAATTTCACTATGGCCAAAGTTTTCCTGGACAACTCTATACCGCGTCCCATTTCTCTCACTGGTTCACTTAATTTTAATGGTGTTGAGAAATACTAATTTTCATTTTAGTAATACAAGATAACTTCCGGCCACCATACAGAACATTTTTAAAGCATAGGCTATTCAATGAAATCTTACTTATATAAATCGAGTCTACACATTTGCTATTAATCTTTCTTTTTCTCATTTACTTGTACATATAGTTTTACAATTCATGAAGAAGAATTTTGAAATCAATATATCTAATTTAGTTCTCCATTTCAGGAAAAACAGACACTGAAAATACAAAAGCTAACATGGAGGAGGTAGACGTTAAACCTACAGAGCTTATCCTGAAAGAAGCTAGTATTTATTTCAACTAAAGACAAGGAGCACAATTTTCTAGTTCCACCAGCATGAGGAGGGTAGTTTTGCCTCTTTTCTGTTTTTTCTTCCTTGAGATCAATTTTCACAGTGCTATTTTTATTCATTATTAATCAATTACACACATAAAATTGCATCACAATGCTTTGCGATTTTTGAGAATCTTGCATTATCTATCGACGTCTCTCCTTTTACAAACATGGTCAGTAGATAACAGTCTGAGTTCTGAAACCACAGTGTTCTAACATGATCACTGTCTCAGTTTCCTTACCTCAGGATAGCTCATGCGATATCCTTGGGGACAATTAATGTTAATCATTTAATTACATTTATGATTTTAAACTACCTTTTACTTAAACCACATGCCTATATAATAACAATTAAAACATTTAATAGTAGCAACGCATGGTGGTGCATGCCTGGCATCCTAGCACTTGGGAGGCTGAGGCAGGAGGACTGCCTAAGGGACCAACCTGGGCTGCACAGTGAGTTCAAGGGCAGCCTGAACTACATAGCCAGAACCTGTCTCAAAAACAAACAACAAACAAACAAAAATTTAACAGCAAATGGAAAGTGAGTCTGTATTTCTGATTCTGCAAACTATTCATTTGAAGATAAATTTACCATATTCATACTTGCAGTCATGTAGATTTAGGAACCTGCTGAACTTTTGCACATAAACCAACAGTGACCATTAAAACCTTCATATAAATTTTGTTATCTTTCGGGCTTTTTACAATGAGGGTTCCCTGACTCCAGACACTATCATTTTCTAGGAGCACATGAGAATGTACAAGTATTACCTGGACCCCTTGGAATCCTCTTTCTCCGGTCCCGGAAGGCCGCTCCAGACTGCAGGGCTTCGAGGAGATTATCCATCACCCCGGTCTCATCACCTTCTGCAGGAAGCAAGAAAGAGGAATTAATCTTGGAGCAAATAAGGTGACACCACGGAAAAATAAAGGAAAAAATAAAAATCTCCTGTGAGATTCCTGGAACAGACCTATGTTAAAGCCAGAGTACCATGGGAACATAATGGATCCCGTCAGGTTTTGCCATCACAGCCCACTTGGCTTATTACACAACATTAAGTGAAGTTCATGGCAATCCCACTATTTTCCCAGTTCAAAAACCTTGTCATTTGCATTATTGATGGCATGCTCAGTATGCAAATAAACAGTAGCTGATCAGCTACTGCTACTTTGCTAGTAAGACTTTTATAAGATATTCCTAAGCAAAAAAACCACTGACCCAGCTCAATGAAATCAATGTGCAGGATGTGATTTGATGAAACAGAGTTATACAAGGTTAAATACTGATTGTATTAATACTTTCAGCACTCAATCACTGCCAGCAATTATCTCAAGATACACTATTTGCAAAATACATTTGCATTCAATTCTTGCCTAATCTACAACCTTTACTTATTGTAAAATGCTGACATCCTATGAAGAAAAGGTGACCATGTCATCTGAAAGGTGACATATTATACTTGAGTGATAGGAGCCAAAGCCTCCTTTCCTCTTCAGAAGGCTGCTGTATGTCTCAATTTTTCTTATAGAGGGTACAATGCTGAGAAGCCTGGAGCAGAGTAGTGAAAAAATGTTCATGAAAATTCCTACAGAAATTGCACTGCAAACATTTCTTCTTTTATCTTTGACAACTCTGGCTATAAAACACATTTGAAGATTTACTAGAGCATTTATCTCAAGGTGTCCGCTACTGGAAACTCTACTAAGCTGTGGAGGCACCACAGGGAGCTGAGCCCTCTTATCCCAATGGGCCTAACGGTTGAAAAGGAGCCTAACTGTGTTCTCTGCTTTGAGCTGCATCCTGATATGCGGGTCAGGGGTAAGGATATCTACAGGGAGGCAAGTTAAGAAGGGAGGAGTGAGAGAGAAGACATTGTCTCTGATAGGAGCTAACTCAAGTTTAAATTTAAATCCTACATTGTCTAAAGACTTAACCCTAGGGTATCAGTACCGTATCACAGGAAAATCTCTCTATGGTGAAGAGCAAGCTCAAATCTTTTGATTATGCTTTTTACTTATTTGAGACTTCTTCAACGCTATGATCATTTATTCTTTTAAAAATAAACTCTAATAGAGGAGACTGAGTAAAACTGAAGGGAAATACAGATGTTCTCAAGAACAGTATTAGGTAAACACAAATAGAAAAGAGAGCCACAGTGCCTGAATAATAAAAAAAAGGACTGTGGATTTGATAGTTAGCAAGGTCACTGGCACATCTGAACTATCATCAGTCATTTGCTTTCTGGGGATTTATTTTTGTGTATTAGGTACATGTACTCAGCAAAACTTAACTCTTTTTATACCATGTCCTTTTCCATATCTCCAACCTGAATCTCTGTGTGTATCCCATTCCCATACTTTCATTCCATTTTTTCATTCATGTTTGTGACCCAGTGTTTATGTCCATTGTTGGTAGTTGGTGGATGCATACAGCACATCTCAATTCTTTCCACACTACTCTGTCTCTTGGTCTCCTTGCAATCTCAGGAGCTTTATCTTCCTACTTATTTTTAACTGTCAATTATTTTGCTCTTTATTTATACTTTGGATTTTTCATAGGAAGAAATCATATTTTATTTAAGCATATGTGTCTGATTTATTTCATTGAACATTATGTTTCAAGTTGCATCCGTGTTTCTCTTTTCAGCAGTAAGAAAAGAGAAATAAAACAGGACGGGTATGCTCACAAAGTGTCAGGGACAATGAAATGTGAGTGCATAATATTTGGTGTCTTTTCATCTAGGAATACTAAAGCTCCAACGTCATACAGGTGTGGAGAGAGGTTCTGGATCAGTCAGACAGTTAAGAATAGCCACCCTTTATCTTTATGCTGTTGGGGATGGACCTATGGCCTCAAGCTCAATAGGTAAGTGCTTTAGTGCTGAGCAACACCTCAACCTCAAGACTGCCCTATTTGTGCGACAACAAAACAGAAGTTGAAATCGGCAAGGCAACGGAACCCAGATCATGATTCAATGCTATGAATTTGAGCATCATCTTAGAGCAAGCACTGTTTCTCAGGCACATAATGCAGGGCACAGATGCAAGCCACATCATTATAAGTGTTCTACTAAGGATGGTCAAGTTTTTTAAACATGGGAAATTAATATGCTAGATATTTAACCAAATATATTTAAAAAGCTTGATATGATTTATATTTTTTATCGGACTAAGTCTTATAAATCTAGTATATATTTCTTTTTGCACATTTGAGTTCAGCTAACTGAATTAAAGTTCAATGGGCACATGTGAGTCATGGATATTATACTGTATAATACACCAATAAGCAATAGAAAATGACAGATTTGATGTGTACTTTAGAAAGACCTGTCAGGTGGCACTGTAAAGACAGCAGGCAAAGACACTGTTAAGAGTACAGCACGATTACTTAGTAGCAAATAAAGAACCAAACCAATGCGAGAGCAGCGCTAACAGAAAGGATGGATGTTTCAAATTATTAATATTATTAATATTAGATTATTTTAATAATATTGTATTATTAATGCTGGGGATAGAAGAGATTAAGTAGGAGGAAAAGAGTTCAGATGACCAGAGATAAACAGGTTGAGAAGATGTGATGAATTACTAAAATGACTAAGGAATATCTGCATTGAGACAATCGGTAGGAAGCTGGAAATATGAGTATGGAACCTGTGAGTAAATATTGAGTGAAATGGTGTATGATATAATGTTCTGATACATGCATACATTTTAAAGTAACCAAATCAGGACATTTAACACAGGAATTCCATCAGGTACTCAAAGTTACTTTGTGATAAAAACACTTAAAATCTACTTTCTTAATAATATTCAAGTATTATAATCTGCTGCTATGACCTATAGTCACAATGACATACAACAGACCTCTTGTGCACATTCATATTATGTAAAATTAGTGTCCTTTGATTAAGGTTTTCTAATCCTCCTCCACCTAGAAGAACCCCAATTTCTACCAGGCAGTCATGAAAGGCAGAACTGCTAAGATACTAAAGAATTTTCAGAGGTACAGAAGCATAGGTGAGAAGAAACCACAGGGCAAATGGCTTCTGCACAGCCATGTAAAATGGTGACTGTACAGAATAGATGGAGATGGTCATCCGTGTGATCACATGAACAGAGTGGGATACAAAGCAGCGCGTATCCAACGAGCTCAGATATGGTTTACATGAATTAAATGCAGACATGAAACTTTTTGTGGCAAGAACTTAAGAATCTTTCATTAAAATTCGTCAATGACATTTTCTTGAGATTAGACTAAAAAGATGGAAAGACGTGACCAATGAGAGATAATAAATAATCCCTTCGCCTAACTCAGTGAGTTACATCTAACAATATTTATTACAATATTACTATATTAGATCAGTGTTTTTCATGCTTTTTTTTTTTTTCTGGCACTATCACTTTTTCATTCTGGGGTCCCCTTTTAACATCTTTCCTGTCGTACCTCACTGTGACATTTAATAGCGTAGTGTATTTTCTAGGGTCACAAGCCACTGCAGTGTTGAGGAGCTTTTTTTCTTCCTGTCTTTCTAAGAAGTAACATTCATGCATGCAAATTAGCTCCTAAGATGCTAGTGTTAGATGGTTCAAAAGTATTTATAAGCATCACATGTGTATTCAAGGAAAAACACACAGGCTTCAATCCACTAGTGCTGGGAATACAGGCATGTACTGTCACACCTCACTTCAAAGTTATATGAATATATGCGGAAGAGTGATTTGTATTTCAGTAAATCTTTCTAAAAATAAGTGGAAGCCAACATGATAATCTGAAACATGTTACCTTTCAGTTTGTATGAATGTCAGTGAAATTTGGTCTATGATTAAAATGCATGAGGTTGACAGTTCACTTCCTGTTTTTAAATTCACAGAACCATAAATTCTTACATGCAATTAGCAAAGACCTGCTCTTTTGGCCTAGGTTTAAACTCAAGAATAAAGTCTTTTAAATTTTTTCATACTGAGAAAGAAAATAACTCTATTGGGCATATACAGAAAAAATATATAGTTTCATATACTTTATAATATCTACAATCCAATATTTTTCACTGAGTGAAAGAATACAAATGGAGAAATTTGGTGACTATTTTTAGCCAGTAAAATGAAGAATATAAGGATGTGACCGGAAGTAACAGTGCAGAGGCTACTCACAGAGCACATAGTCCCAGGGATGACTGAGGAGTGGGGCTCTGCATAGTCCTTGGGCTCTGTCATCTGCTTACAATAAGATAAAATGAAAGGAGTAGGTTGTATTTTCTTTTTCAGGTTTTCTGCAGTATTTGTCACTCAGTAGAGGTTGAATACCTGCTGATCTCAATTTTCTACATCAACATTTACCTGTGTTGTATTTACTTAATTATTCTGAAAGTTTAAAGATGTTATAGATTAAAATTATCACAAAGTAAATTAATTATCTTTGGTATCCTTTTGTGCAAGACAGTTCCCAGCTGGCTAGCAAATACTTCTGCAGAGATAATTATCTATGGACTGTTCACATCTCTGGACATTTCACAGAGGCACAGATGGCCTCTATGCCAAATGTATTTTTAAGGGACTTTTACAGCAAAGAGTGTTGGATGACAAAGTGCCTTTGTCCAGGGCAAAGGGTAGGTATGTCTGATATGAAGACTGGTTATATCTTCCCCCAGCCCAAACACTATGCTGGTTTGATTTTAGTAAACTGGAAATGATAAACATTTTCTAAGCATGGGGGCTCCTCAGAGTTATACCAACTCACTGCGTGGACAGCATCCACCTAAGTGCAGCTCTGCATCATCTCAACAGAACTAGGGAGCAAAGAAAAGCTGCATGAAGGTGATCCTCATAGTGCTCACTGTATCATGAGTACGGAATTCTGTGTTTCTCACCCAGAAATCTCATGCCTTTGGCCAACATACAACAACTATGGAAAGCTAACTTCCAAGTAGGGTAAAATCTCTGATTCTTTATAGTTTTTAAGGTATTTTTCTCTCCTCCCTTTTTAAGTCAACCAGTGTGAATTAAAATAGTTTTTCTTCACATAAAACTTCAACACTTAGTTGAGGGAGCCTTCCTTTTATAAGAACATCACTCTGATACACCAAAACTTGAGAACTGCTAAACTGAAGCAGGTAGAGTTTGCATAATTCTTGTATGAGATGATTCAGACTTCAGAAAACTGTGATTGACTTTACCAACAGAGGATCTCTAATCCAATAACCCCAAAATGTTTTCCAAGAGGTGAAGATTTTGGAATATTTTAGATTTCAGATTAGGAATCTACAATCTCATTACAACCTTGTACCCACCTCCCAAAAATGCTAGCAACCTGAGCTTAATGCTTTAAGCCACTACTAGTCCCTCTATGGCTTCTCAATTTTGTGTAATTAGAGATTTCTGCAAGGGTTGATTTGTTCAAAGTTGAAGAAAACTGCTATATAAAATTGGTGTGAAGTGACCGAAAAGAACAAAAGATTAATTACTGAAGACAGGCTCTTTCCATATAAGACAATACTTGAACATATTAATTGGAAAAAAAAAGTAACTACTGTACCTCTCTGTGGGTTTTAGGAGTCAGGCAAGATTTCATGGAATTAATAGAACACAAGCATCTGAAGTCATTATATTTCGGTAGCACACTCTGTATCATAATTCCATTTGAATGACACAGAAATAGACCAAAACCCCTTTTCACCCTCCCAGTGCATAGTCATGAATCCATAAGCACCCTCTTTATGTGAGTATAAAGATTTACAAACACTTTAATGCACAGATTTTAAATACACTTTGGAAAGTTTTGACAAATACACACAGATATGTAATTAGCAGTGCAATCAAGATCTTCAGCACTTCCATCACTGGTTTCACCACACAAGCAACTCCTATGTATCTTTTATCATCTTATATTAGTTTTGTCTATTTATATCATATAATTTTAAGGGGTAAAAAATGTCAAGGTCATCTTGAACCAGCCAGCCCTTGAAGTAAAAAATGCACAGTATGCTTGATAAGCCAGGAGGGAACATACAGAGTAGACAGGTAACAAGGGTTACAGTCAAATGGCTGAGCTCAGGGTAAAATTCTAAAGGGGAGTTTATCTCTACAGTGTGAAGTTGATGATGTTGATATTTAAGATCAGCCTCCTGGTAGTAAGCAAAATGGGCCAGGGTGAGAAAGAAATCAATTATGCAAAGAATACAATTTAACTTGCAAGTAACACATATTATTCTGTATATAATCCTAGGTGAAGGAGGATAGTTAATTTTGGCATTACTGGTAAAAGACTAACGAGAAAAGCAAAATTGGTTTTTTTGAGCAACATCATCAGCAGTAGTAAATTGAAGCTGACAGCACCAGAGCACAGTGACAACTGCAGTTCAAGCAATATCAGTGTTAGATTCGATTTTTTTCATACTATTATCATGGTATAGATTAAAAACATGGTGCAAGATGTCATAATCTGGGCATAACATAAAATTAGAAAACTGCTCACTTTTGTAAGAAGAAACAAAATATCTTCTCTAGGATTTAAAAAAGTAAAAGGCTCAGGCTGATAAATAGCTATTATAATTTAACATAGAACAGTAGCAAATAATAAAGGCTAAGTAAAAGGCTTGCATCAATATGGCAAAAATAGCACATTGTGTTACAAGACCTTACTATCTACAGGTAAGAGTAATAGTACCATGAATTAGTTAGAAATAAGAGAAATCAAACCATTGGGCCAAAGATTATGTAGATAAAAGCCTGAGCAACTGATATCGTAGTCTACATGCAACTAAAATGTCTCTACTTGATGGGATGTTTCTGCTAGTCTGCACAGTGGCACACACCTATAACCCCAGCACTTCTCCAGGCTGAGGCAGGAGAACAGAGGCCAACCTGGGCTACTCAGTGAGTTGAGAGTTGCGATGTAGCTCAGTGGCAACACACCTCCCTCCCAAGCACAAGGCCCTGAGATGGATCCCCCCCACACACACACAGCAAAAACAAAACGAAACAAAATGAAACACAGTGAGTTAAAAGCCAGTTTGAAACACATAGTGAGACCCTGTCTTAAACAAACAAACAAGTGAGCTATTGATGTCCTGGAAAAGCAACAGAGAGAACTGAGGTAACAGCCTGTGATGTTATTTATGGCCAGAAAGTGTCTAAGAAAGTGAAGACATCATTCTAAAGAGATTAAGGAAGGCATAAATGGAAAGTATATAGTTCTATGGAAAATAATGAAGGCAGATACCCTTGTTCAAAAGAAAACGTTCAAGAGGGAAAAGAGGACACAGAAGCATAGAAGAAATTACTCGCAACCATGGGATGAGCTAGCGGCAGAGTAGTAATTACATTATGCAATAGCTGAGAATGTGTAAAACAACGAAAAAATAGCATGTTCCCAGGTTGAGGCTTTGCACAGTGGTATGCACCAAAAAGCAAAATGAAAGGCAGAGCAATTAACGTTAAGTATAGGAAAAAAATATCCCTTAGAGAGTTTATTCAATTTGTTATTGCAACGCTTTTCCAGAACAAGTAATTAACAGCTTCCTACAGTGAGGTAAATTCAAATTCTAGATACATTTCCCAGTGACTGCTATTCTAAATAATTTTGACTTAAGGTTACTATTTTGGGTAAATCTTGACATTGAATAAATATTATATTGGGAGAGTCACAAGACAAATGGATATGCCACCCTAGAGTGGTAAGTGATAAAGGATGAAATGCTTTCATCCTCGGTTAACTGTATGATAGGTATGGTCTAAAAGTTGGTGAGAGAAATCAAACTGGTGAATTTTCTTTCTCTGATGTACTTACATCTTAGAGAGAAGCTTGTTTACCCAAATGAATAGATCTCTAATGGTAGAATTTCAGTGCAGGAATGCTTTAGCCAGAGACCTATTTTTGGCAGCCTGTATAAGTTAACAGCATAATAATAAATGGTGGTTAAAAAGTAAAGTTTATGCTTACTAATTTTTCCCACAGTTACCTATCGGCTAGACGATTGGGAGAAGAAAATTACATTTTCTATAAATAAACAAACACCCCGTAAACCTGAATGCTAATGTTTGTCAGAAAAAAAACAAAAAACAAAAAACAAAAAAACACTGTTGATGCCTCTGGTAAAATATCTCACATTCAATATTTTAAATAATTAATATTTCAGAGAGACCTTTGAAATACTCTCTGTGCCTTATCAGAATCAATCATGTACTAAGGGCATGGAACACTGTTGAAGGAAAAGCAAGCAAAAACATATTTCTAAAACAAATAAATATAATTCATTGAAGCAATCTATCAAAGTAAATCTGTTTATTTTCAGAAAAGAAAGCAAAGTTGTTTTTAAATTAGAAATACCAATCAGTCTGCCATTTTTTGAGAGCTTACTATAGGTGAGGCATTATTCTAATAGACTTGCACTGAATTCCTATCTCAACTTATTTTATTTCCCAAGTAAAGAAACTGAGGCAAACTTGGTTGAATTTTTAGAGGTTACCCAGCTAAGCACTGACAGAGGGAACATTCGAATGAAGAAGTCTTGAGTAGAAGACATCAAAGCACAGCCTTTGTGGTTAAATCTAGCCTATTACCTATTCTTGTGTAGCACACATGTAAAGAGTAGTTTTAATAAGTCATACGGTTTTTAAAAATAAAATAAAGGGAATGATATCTTGTGCTATATGAAAATTAAAGAAAATTCTAATTTCAGTCCCTATGTTTTAGGAAACATAGCCAATCTCATCTGTTATGCATTGTTTATGGTAGCCATTATTGGACAACGGCAGAGTTTAGATGTGATAGCAACTTTATAGAGCAGCCAAAAATATTTACTAGTTGACCCTTTATAGAAAGAGACTGCTGAACCCTGCTCTAAGAATACACAATACCAATGCCAATAGGATGCTAGATGCAGACACTTTTGGATCTCACAATCTGCCTCTGAGGTGTGGAAGGCCCTTAGCAAGGCTAGCCATAGGGGAAAGCAAGCTTCATCACAGGTGGAAACTGGGAAAGGGCATCCACATTCAGTATAAGCCTACTGCCAATGAGCTGCTTCCATTTTGGAGAAATGTGATCTGCCTTCCATATCAGAGAAATGTGATCTCTCTTCCATAAGGGAGAAATGTGACCATGAAGTGACTATTCCACATTCACTTTTATCTGGATTTATATTTAAGAGT
This sequence comes from Petromus typicus, assembly GCA_004026965.1. Lineage (NCBI taxonomy): Eukaryota > Metazoa > Chordata > Mammalia > Rodentia > Petromuridae > Petromus > Petromus typicus. Next base: position 27,929 of record PVIR01016913.1, read on the forward strand.
CCTTGAAGTTCGGTTCCAAAACAAGAGTTATAGATTGTTATATGTATATGGGAACTTTACCAAAAGCTGACAGCTGATTGCCCTCCAAGTTTTCCTTTCTTGTCTGAGACTCTGCTTTCTGACCAACACTGCATGAGTACCATATGCCTTCTCTATGATCTTGCTCTTTATCTATGGAATTCACATAGACTGATATAATAGAGTGCAATACTGTACAGTAGGTCTAACTATCTTCATGAAAACACAAATGCAATCCTAGTAAGGGAGAAGAGAGGTAAGGGAATAGTTTCCCATTCCAGAGCACTATTATGAGACTAAACATACATGTTTATATATTCCTTAGCACCTTCATAGGTACAGGGCAAATACAGAATGCTAGTGGCTTTTCCAGAACCACTTTTAGTAGTATGCATTCAGGTAGGTGTAAGAAACGTCACATACCAGAGGAGTCACTGTGGTCTAAGGCTAGGAATACACCTTAGTGGTAGAGTGCTTGCTTATGCATCCACAAGGGCCAGGGTTCAGAGCAGAATGAGTAATAGTGGTCCAACACTGAACATAAACATGTTGCAAGCAAGGGACTTACTACTGTTAATATTCAAAGTTGCCAATCCAACTTCCAAATCTCTGGTGTTCTTCCTTTCCTTATCATATTCTATAATGAATCTACTCTTCCCTAATTTGCTGTCCAAGTACAGAAAGGCAACACCAACTTCACCCCACTTTTTACAAAGAGACTTGACTGTTTTTAATCTACTACATGCATGAAATTGTCCTTGAGTCAAGAAATCAATCTCATGCTCAATTTGAAAGTAGTGAAGATCACATGGCAGAAAGCATGCCCAGCAGTGCATAAGAAGCTGTCAATTGCTGCTTGCCTCAAAAAAGGAGATGGAGGTATGTACTTCTGACATGCTTCATCACAGCTCAATATTATAATTTACACTGAAGTATCAAGATTGGAGCGGGAAAGATTTACCTCTAGTTCTTGATCTAAATCTCTCAATAATTTCTGAAGAAGAGTTAAAAAGTTAGTTTTAAGAGAAAGCTAATCTGATCATAAACATGGTTAGATTCTTTCTCAATCACCTAAAATATATTTATCTCCTTTGCAAACTTAAACCTGTCTCCTAATAGAATCAAATAGTTGCGGAAAGTTAGGAATCTATAAAGTGACCAAATGTCACTAGACAATCTGTACCTTTTGCTTTCTTGGGCTCTGGGAAGTCATTTCAGTTTCAAGCCTTCCAGTCCCCTTCTATGGTGGAGGTGCCTTAATTCACATCCCTGCCATTAACACCGATTTTATTTTGGACTCAAATTATCAGCTACCCCCAAATAATAGTCACAAGATTCCCTTTTCTCAGACTTGGCACATCTAACGTTGACTCAGTCGTCCACAGATTCCCTATGTAAACAAACCCTCGATAGCTTTTCATCCTGTTTGTCTTATTTTGGATTAGTCCTCAGGCTTAGACCTTCGAATGTTCCTTAATATTTTCTCTCCCTCACCAAATTCAGTGATTAAGCTGTGTTCTTTCTTTGTAGGTAAAATATCTCAGAACCATAGCTCCACCCAAGTCAGTCAGTCATTCTCTGAACTGGATTACTAGTGCATGAATAAACTTACTGAATTCCTTGTCTAGAACTTCCTGTTATTAAATTACTGCTTTAATCCTAATATCACCTTTTCTAAGATTCAATGTGCATCAGATCCAATACAAACAAAAATTATCTCATCATCTCCTTCAATATTTTATCTGACTTCTCCAACTGTCCACCCAGCCCCTCCTCCCAACCCCCTTCATCATTACTACACACCCTGAGTGTTCACATTTCCACCTTGTCTCTTCTGTGCTAATTTAGGAAATAGAAGATTAATGGAAATTGGGTTGAAAATGCTTTTAAAAAGCCAGCTATCTTATATGTGCAAGTTTAAATGGGTATAGCTTTTAGAAAGATTACAAGATGAATAAGCTTTACTTCACCAGATGAATTAAAGCGGTTATATTCCTACACTGTGTGCTATGGATACATTTATTCAGGTAATTTACACAATGTAAATAAGTATATATTAACAACAATATGCTTTGGTAAATAATTTAAATTCAGATAGATTTTAATTATATACTTTACAAAATAAAAGCAATTTGGTCTCCTACAAAAAAACCCAATTAATTTCAAAATAAATAACTCCTTTCTAAAGCAGATATTCATAATAAATTTACCATATTGGTACTACCATTTAATTGAGTCTAACCTTTAATTAAAAAGGCCGATATATCCAAAATAATGCAATCATTATGTTTTAGCTTTTGTGTTTTGGTGTTTCAAATAATCAATGTGATACTGATTAAGCTTTATATTATTTTAAAATGTTCATCTGGGGAGAAAAGGTAGCTTTTCCAACTTCAAATTTTCTAAAATCAAAACCCACAGATCTGTGAACACAGGGCAATAAAGCACAGAATGATTAATAGAGGAAGTCTATAATTATAGATTACCAAGCAAATAACATAGACACCATTGAGTTACATGGGAGTTGATCAGTTAGAAGAAAAAGGTACAGCATTAGAAACTTAGGCATCAATACCTCAGAAATATACTTACGTTGATTTTACAACTTTATATGGTGATTTTAAAATAAAGTCATGGATGATGATTGTGCCTAAATAACCTGCTGAAAGCTGGTGAAACCAGAGAACATACTGGCAGTTAGCAGTTTTCGTTCCTTGGAACTTTAGTTCAGAAGTGATTAATTTTAAGATGATGTGTCTAATTGAACTTTATGCTGCTTAGGTATTTTTTTTTTGGTTTTTTTTTTTTTTGTTGTTGTTTTTTTGTTTTGTTTTTGTTTTTGAGACAGGGTCTCGCTTTGTGGTTCAGGCTGGCCCCGAGCTCAGCCTCAAATTCACATCACAATCCTCCTGCCTCTGCCTCCCGAGTGCTGGGATTACAGGCGTGAGCCACCACGCCCGGCACTGTGGTATGTGGTACTGGTTGCTGCTGGGCGTGGGTCTCCACACCCAGTATTGTTATGTGGTTACCGGGGAATCAAACCCGGGTCCTTGCGCTTGCAAGACAGGCGCCGGAACCACTGAGCTAACTCCCCGGCCCCTGCTTAGGTATTTTTAATTCAAAAAATTCCACAGCTTTCATCATACACTGCTACCGATTACTGTTATACCACTAAGGTTTGTATGTACTGTTATAATTATTAAAATAGACTCACTTGTGATGAGATAGATTTGTAAATAAACACTTAATTTCTTGCTTAGGAGTAAATAGAAATGATGCATAATTTCAAATTTGTTTCAACTGTGTCTCATCCTAGAACGGTAGGCTCTAGAAAGGAAAATAGGACGAATTTGCAGATAATTAGCTCTGCTTCAGCTTCAATCTTTCCCTCAGCACATTCCTTATATAGTTTTCAATTAACTCTTTCACACTATCAACACATAACTATGGGCACATGCTCAGTGAAAAGCACTGTGTAAAAAGAAACTGCAAGGCCTTCCCCCAAGCTTGCAGTGCTACCAATAGGTGAATGATGCCTTCCTCTTGGTGGGCTAATTTAGAAACTAAGAAAATTCTTGACTTTTAACAAAGAGGTTTACTGATCAAACTGAGTTAAAAAGGAAATATTCTTTGAAAAATCTCTTCTTATTTTATATGTATCTTATGGACAGAGATAAAAATATTATAGGTTTTTGGCTCTAAGAATAATAACCAGTCAGTCAATTCTTACATATTTTAGGCCTGGACTGAATGTTTGCAGGAGCCAGATCTCTGCTGTTTAGAAAAGCTATTTTGGTATGGCCCATGCGCTGGTAAACTATCACAGATAAATATATCATGGAGGGAGCAACTGCTGATTTTATTAAATGAAACACATTATTTTACTTATCCACTGAGCGTTAATACTTTTAATATTGTTTATTATTCTTCCTCCTCTATAAGTGTAAAAGTTGAAAAACAAAAACCTATTACTCTTCAAAAAATGAGGTTAAGTGGTATTTGCTAAGTGGGTAGAAAGTGAGGCAGTTACTAAAGGCTGCTTGGCAAAGATTTCGGACTAAGCAATATTTTATCCTTTCTATGATTTGTTCATCTAAAATCATCAATGAAATCTTTCCATACTATCTGATTTCACTGAAGACTATTTATTTCCTATTTGTGGCTTATATCAATGGGGGGAAATTGCAATCCACACAAAAATGATAAGAACCATTTTTCACTCAGCACTTCAGTGGCAGCTAGTGATTTTTAGTACAGGGGAAATTTATCCCCATCAGGTAAGAGGAACACACTCCTTATGCTTCTACCACATATGGAATCCTATGTTTTCAACAGGGCTATGGTTTTCTTTTTAAGGAAAAGGAAGAGAAAAACATACCATTACTTCTTCAGAGCAATTATCCAACCTGTGAGACTTCAAAAATGTTCTATTTGTTTTAGTAGCTAAGCATGCACATTACCACTATCTTCAACAAAGAAGGAAATGTGTTCAGAGAATGTATTCATTCTGGTACCCAGTCAGTCTAGAGGCAACTATTTTCAGGTACATTCTTGAGTTGGGGAATAAAATTTAAAAAGAGGTCACTTTCTTCTCAGAGTCAAATGTAGGAGAATCAACATGTGTTGGATCAATTAATCGTCTCCTTTGAAAAGATATTTGGAAACCAGTAGCTGAAGATATCTTGTCAACATCCAGCTTTATCCAAAAAGACTACAGTATCTTTTTATTTAATTAGAATGACCAAAGCACATTAATTTGGAACAAAAGTAAAGGTAATGATAAAATAACTAACACCACTGCATTTTCTCTGCAGAAGTGCTCTGCAAACAGGACTCCTACGTACACACAGAACCGTGCTACTGGTCACGTAACTTCATTAAGGCCTGTTTCTCAAGGCAGCTCCAAGTGAACAAGGAGAGGGTTTTGCTAATTAAAGTTCTATTTTAAATGCTTAGAATCTGCAGTGAAATTCTCTTAAATGTCAAATAGTCCATAAATGATCAACTAAGGTTGATTTGAGTTTCATCCACAATAAAAAAATGATTAAAAGATGGTATGTTATTATCTTTCTGCTTTCCAAAATATTCTCTTTCTTTCTTTCTTTCTTTTTTTTTAATGAGAGGGAACCACATGAGACTGCAATTTTGGAAAGGTCAAAAATGATTAAATAGTAACACTTTCATATAGTTTGAACTAAGACTTAGAGATATTAGTAAGCAATCAGTATTATCACCAAGCCTCAGAGAAAACATTTCCAAATAGAGGAGGCAAAGGCAAAGCAACGTGGCAGATCACGCAATGCACAAGATTATGACAATGAAAATACTTTCTGAAGTACATCCTTGAAAAACAGCATCTTTCTAATAGCTCTTATATTCTACAACCACCACTTCCATGTTCTAACTCCACATGAGTGACTAATGCAGCCACAGGGACAAGATTAAGACAAGTCAAGGCATGTTCTTTTGGCTACTATTTCTACAATGAAGATGTTTCATTTTTACTGAGGTCAATAATTCATACTTTGCTGCTTAAAACTTAGGGATGGTTTTGCAAGATCTCCCAGAACTCTGTCACTTGCCCACACTCCACAATAAGATACAAGGCAGCTTATCTTGTCATTTTAATGAAACATCTTAGAGGTCTGATTTCACTCGGGAGAGATTTAGGAATCAAAGCTTAAGTAGAGCTTATGAATGTAAGTTATGCAGTACTGAGCAAAACACGATCTCTAGAACTCAATCTTTCCCTCAGCAAGCATTAATGAATGTCAAACCTTACAGACTGGTTCACATACTTGGAGAAAGAGAATTCTTGTTTATTTTTCCATAACTTCGATTTGGCTAGTACTTCATCAGGACTTGAATAAGTTAATTTACCAACACTGCTTTTCAGAAGAAAATTTAGCAATATTTGCAAAAAAGTAAAATTTATTTTTCCATTGTAAGCAAATAAAATACCAACAATTGTTTAATATTGCTTAGGAAATCAATGCATCTGCCACCTTTGCAGTTTTTATTAATTATATTTTATTTTTGTGTTTTAGAATTTTTCAGATAAAAAAACCTATAACTCACGTCAATCAAAAACCTAATTAAAGTTTTATGCTCTTTGTCATTTTAGTGAGTTTCTTTCTTGTAAGAGCATGTCAGCATGAATTTCATTAATGTCAGGAAATGCAAAATTTTTTGATAAAAGAAGAAAAGACCTTCCACATTCAAATCTCAATTTTTCTCCTTTATAATATGATATGTACATACAGTAAGTAAAATTATTCCAATAAATATTAGAGCCAGTTCTATGAATACAGTGAAAACTAGAGGCTAAATGAAATACAAAAGTCATTGATCTTTTAGGAAAAACTGAATAATTCCATATTTTTCCTTAAAATATAAGTAATAATAATTATCAGCCAAGGTTTGTCTGCATGGTAAAGTGCTGACGAATGGGACAAGGGGGTTTTCAAGGGTGCGACACAGTGGAGTATACTGGCTAGAAAGGTCTACTTTCTGTTTTCTCAGTAAGAACAAAATTAACATTAGGCTTGGAAATAAAACATTCTGGTTGAAGGAAAGTAATAAAACATATCAGATGAATCCAATCAAAAGACAAGAGAATAATACCTTGCTTTAAGAAAGGTTTTGTTAGTGAATAATTCACTACAAAAACAGAAGCATTTTGGCAAAATTTTGCTTCTACTCATGAACTCCACATTAGGTGAGGAGCATGACCATGGCCATCACCCCTGCATGAGCAGATGCACTCTCTTCCCCGGCAGGCGGGAGTTGCCATCTTCCCCAGAATCATGAAGTGAAATAAGTTTGTGAACTGAGGCACCAGTATTCAAGAACAACAGAACTTATGAAGAATGTAAGTACAGTTGCTATTTTCCTGAAATTCTTCCTGCCCAAAGATTATTTGTGCTTTCTGCTTTTGCTCTCCGCGGATATTTAGAAATGTGCTGCTGACTGTCTTGCAGAGTCATACACAGACACATCTAGAGGCAGAGAGCTGGGGTACGCAATCTGAAGCACATCCTGATGTTCAATGAGAAGCACATTACACAAAATAAATTCAAAGGAGCAGTAATGTTCAAGTGGACAACACATCAAGTACAAAGACCTGGAGATATGCTGTAAGATGAAGTGCTCTCTGGTTGTTCTGTGTCTCACCCTCATGGATTCAAGGGCTGAAACTTAACCTCTTCTGTGAGATATTAAGAGGGTGGGAATTTAATCTAGCTGTGGTGTTAAGAAGTGAGGCTCTGAGAAAGTGATTGCATGCAGATCACGTCTTCAGGTTGGTGCCTCTATGGTTGAAGGCTGGTGGCTTTATAAGTAGAGCGGACAGAGATCAGAAGGGACATACACATGGTTCCTATCTCTTGCCACATGACGGTCTGTGCCACCTCAGGGCTCTGCCAGTGTAAGGTCATCAGAGGATGCAGTCTCAGCCTCAGGCCTTTGGAACCATGTATCAAAGTAAACCTGTCTGCCTAAAATTACTCACTTTGTGATACTGCGTTATCAGCAATAGGAAGCAGACTAAGACAGTTGTTTATAAAGAATATGGAATAAACTCTATCTGCATAAAGTAACTTAAATCCTTAAGGATTAAAAAAATTGAATCTCAGTGAAAGAGATGAGAAACTTGAAGGTGTTTAGAGTAGGTAAAGTATTCATCAGAGAAAAGGGGTAAACTCCACTTTAAGGAGATGAGAATGATTTCTTTTTTTTTTTTTAATTATCTTATTGGTACATTAAATATACACACCATGATTGCACTCCATAATGGGGATTTGTACCAGTATAAGACACAACTTAATTCTCATTTTTTCCCATAGCCCCACCCACCCTACCACCCCCCCATATATATAAAATTTGTTTCCTTACTTTTTTGTTACAATCTCAACATTGTCCCCTTTCATCTTATTTTACATTGAGCATTTTCTATTTCACAATATATAACATAC
>PVIR01016914.1:0-35814 GCA_004026965.1 Petromus typicus
GTTTTTTGAGACAGGGTCTCGCTTTTTTGTGGTTCAGGCTGGCCCTGAGCTCAGCCTCAAACTCACATCACAATCCTCCTGCCTCTGCCTCCCGAGTGCTGGGATTACAGGCGTGAGCCACCACACCCGGCATTGTGGTATGTGGTATTGGTTGCTGCTGGGTGTGGGTCTCCACACCCAGTATTGTTATGTGGTTACCAGGGAATCGAACCCGGGCCCTTGCGCTTGCAAGACAGGCGCCGGAACCACTGAGCTAACTCCCCGGCCCCTTTTTTCTCACTCTTTAACCTCTACACACAGCATGTGAGCGAACACAGAAGGAAAAAGACTAGCAACTGTCAGAACATGGGAGAAAGCACCATGCCACCGGCAAGAGAGGCTACACTGGTGTTGGGGCCCAGACTTGTTTCCTGGGCTTTGCTCCCAGGCAAGGTGAGTTAAAGGATTCAGCAAGGGCCTAGTCAGAAAAAATAAAACCTAACTGCAAAAGGAGAAGAGATAATATCATTTCTTTATCCTTTCTTTTGCAAATGGCATCCAACTATCACCAAGTCCCCAGGAATCCATTAGAAACTCGGTGTTTATATTTAAGTGAGAATATTAACACTACTCAATACAGATAGTATTAGAGAGAAGTGAGTTTAAAACTGCAAAACTTCCAGGCTCAGTAATGCACGCCTGTAATCCTAGCACTCAGGAGGCTGAGGCAGAAGGATCACTGCTAAGTTCTGGCCACCCTGGCCCACAAAGTGGGTTCAAGGCCATCCTGAACTACAGAGCAACACCCTGTCTCAAACAAACAAACAAAAATAATCACCAAAAAGAAGTTTTAGCAGGTTCCTAAAGACTCTAAGAAGCCTAAGAGACATCCTGCCAGTCGCCTATGCACACACACAGGCACAACGGAAAGGCCTGGCGATGGGGCGGGCTCCATTCCTGCCTCAGCGGGGCTCTGAGCTGGCTGCTTTCCTCAGTGTTACCACTCACCCTCTGCAGTGCTGTCTGTCAACTCCAGTTTTCAACTGACCTCGGGTGTCAGAGGAAAGGGAGGTTGTCTACTCGAAGATGAGTAAATACCACAGAAGCATACAGATTTTTACTTATACCTATCTCGTGGCCATGAATGTCTATATTTGCCGTAGACAGAGTAAAAACAACTGGCGATTACATGTAAATGTCTATTGCAAATATTGTTACCAAAGGAAATATCTACAAATTCTTCATTTTTCCTAAGGAATAGTCTGTAATTCTTTACTGATTTCTTTAGAAGGGCTCTTTTTTTTTTTTTTTTTGTTGAGACAGGGTCTCGCTTTGTAGTTCAGGTTGGCCCTGAGCTCAGCCTCAAACTTACATCACAGCAATCCTCCTGCCTCTGCCTCCTGAGTGCTGGGATTACAGGCGTGAGCCACCACGCCCGGCACTGTGGTATGCAGTGCTGATTGCTGCTGGGCATGAGTCTACATACCCAGTATGGTATATGGTTACTGGGGATCGAACCCAGGCCCTTGTGCTTGCAAGACAGGAGCCGGAACCACTGAGCTAAATCCCCGACCCCTAGAATGGCTCTTATATAGCAAATAATTCTAGAGGCTGGCACGATGGCACATACCTATTGTCCCAGAACTTGGGAGGCTGAGGCAGGACTGCAGCCCGTCTGAGGCCAGCTTGGACCACATAGCAAGTCCAAGGCCAGCATGTGGTAGCACACAATTGTAATCCCAGCACTGGGGAAGCTGAGCAAGAGCATCCCAAGTTTGAGGCCAGCTTGAGCCACTTGGTAAGATTCTATGTCCCCCTTGAAACTAATTAGTTAAATAAAAAAGATGGAACAATGCCACTGGATTTAATTCCAGCATCAGAAAAAATTTTTACTCCAAATTTATCAAGCTGCCACGCTCTGTTGGCAACAATATTTTTAGCACTACAGATATACCCGTGACTAAATGTTCCTTTGCAGCGCACTCCAACAACTTCCATCAACTCTTCCCCATTTCTGACCTTTCCATCAAAACAAAATTCACCAGAAACACCATAATTATCCATGAAAAAACTTTATGTTTTACCTAACATAAAATGCACGATGCTGCAAAGTCAGCAAACCCAGCCAATAATAAAAATCACAGCATTTTTAAAAATTAGGAAGGAAGAATCCTTCAAAACAATTTTCCTTTTGATCTTGAGAAATTCAAGTTGAAAGTAAACAAAGTATTTGAAAAGGATCTTTATGGAGCAACAAGGTTAATGTGAGATGGAAATGAAGTTAACGACTTACTAACAAGTGAACTCCACACAGTACCGTCTGTGAGGAGACGTCTTCGGATCTGGGACAGGTTCCCCCAGTCACTGGTGGTGCAACAGCCAGCACTGCCGAGAATTCACTGGAACCCACAAACTGGTCTAAGTGCCTCAGGCATATTAACTCACCTCATCTTCACACATAGTCGGTGAAGTAGGGGATACTTTAAATTCTGTTTTGGAGTTTAGAAAAAGGGGCTTGTTTGAGGTCCTCCAGGAAATGGGAGAACTCTGAACTCAAATAGTAGCATTTCTTAGTCTCAATTTTTTTCTCTATTAAACTATTTGTCCTGATTCTCTTATAAGTATGTGGGTTATAAAATAATACATACAAAGGAGTTTTGTGAACTAGAATGAAATTAACTTTTCCTTTCTGCATTTCCAATTATTTCTGTAACATGTAAAATTAAAGTTAAGTTATATGTGGTCTCATTACAAAATTAATAATATACCCTTTCTACTTTGCATTTTCCTACCTTATTAGGTGAATAAAGAGAAGTAACCTAGATATTGAAGAAAAAACACTGATTAAAGTTATTTGAAGACAAGCTTACTATTACCACGAACAAAAAATAAACTGACTGAATATGCACTTTCATACACTGTTAGCCAATTCTAACAAAAGAAGACTGTCAGATGTATTATTTGCTGATTTTAATACATTCCTTAATAACTACTTATTGCTGTAAATAGAGATTATGTAATTAACGTTTTGATGACAGCTTCTTCTGTTAGCTTGAAAGGCACTAAAACAAAACAAAAACTGAAAGGGTAAATAAGGACTGAAATGTATAACACGTACATAGGAAATAGGAAGAAAATGTTCAAGTGGAAAGGGGAAGCAAGGGAGTGAGGAAGGAGAAAGGAAGGCAGGGAAAACCAAAAAGAGAACAGAAGGGAAAAATGGAAACAAAGTTTTTGTAAATGAAAGGAGAAGGGGTTGGAGGAAAAAAAAATCAGAATATACTACGTACAGGTACACATTTCCTATGACAAACGTGATCACTATGCATATATAAAATGTACCATTAAAAAAAAAAAACTTGGTCAAATAATGCTTTTCCTGCATGTGAACCAGTGATAACGCATCACACAATCTCTCCCACTTCAGAAGTGGTGAGTTGAGGACAGCACTGGGGCTTCGGGGATGTGCTACACGACGGGGCCTCTTCTCGGAGCCAGTATGTGGATGCGTGGGCTCAGAGGGAACAGAAAGAAGCTGCCCCAGTCTCCGTCACAGCCCTACATTACGGGCAGGATGAGGGGCAGGAAATTCCCTGCTTCTGCACTGATGCCAAAGAGGTTACAGGAAGAAGGGCAGAACAGGGAGAGATTTTCAGACAAGCTTACATTGACCAGTGCAATCTTCTTAAGGGAAAACAAGAGAAAAGGGAAGAAGGCAGCTTAATGAAGACAATTTCACTTTATCTGTTAAGGCTTGAAGGGTAAATTTGATTAAAGAGATTTTTCTCTTAATACCTGAGTTCACATTAAGAATCACAACCTTCAAAATGCTTCTGGCCACCTTTCAAAAACAAAGCTTCCTGGGGGGCCAGGGATATAGTTCAGTGGTTCCAGTGCCTGCCTTACAAGTGTAAGGCCTTGGTTTGGTCCTCAGTAACCACAAACAACAATGCTGGATATGGAGACTCAAGCCTATCAGCAATCAGCACCACATGCCACAGTGCCAGGCATGGTGGCTCACGCCTGTAATCCCAGCACTTGGGAGGCAGAGGCAGGAGGACTGCTGTGAGTTCAAGGATGAACTCAAGGCCAGCCTGAACTATGAAAAAGTGGGACCCTATCTCAAAAAAAAAAGAAGAGACTGAGGAGTTTAAAAAGTAGATCTCAATAAAGTTTAAGGAAATAAATATCATCATGACAGTAAAAACAGAATAATCTTTTTTTTTAGTACTGGGGATTGAATCGAGGGCGTCACAAATGCCAAGTATTAATTCTACTGCTAACCTATACCCTAGCCAAAGAATTTTTTTTTTTTAGGCTTTTTTTTTTTTTTTGAGACAAGGTCTCGCTTTGTGGTTCAGGCTGGCCCTGAGCTCAGCCTCAAACTCACATCACAATCCTCCTGCCTCTGCCTCCCGAGTGCTGGGATTACAGGCGTGAGCCACCACGCCAGGCACTGTGGTATGTGGTACTGGTTGTTGCTGGGTGTGGGTCTACACACCCAGTATTGTTATGTGGTTACCGGGGAATCGAACCCAGGCCCTTGCGCTTGCAAGACATAGCCAAAGAATTTTAAATAAATTCTAAAACCACTGGGTGAATTTGGGGGAAATGAGGGAATCAGATACTCATATAATCTTAAGTACCACTTTAAGATAAACCAGCATTTGTAAAGATACTTTTACATTGAGGAACCTGGTAGACACAGTCTTAACCCAATGACCAAATTTAGTATCACCCACAAGAGGGTAAACTGGTGGTGCAGGCCTTGGGCCTCATCTTCAGCACGCCATAGCACCTTGTAGTGTCCTTGCTGAGAGTGCTGGACCTGAGTCCCATCAGAAGGAGCCAAGTAGACAATTCTAAATCAAGAGATGTCCGACAAAACCACCCACATGGATATAAAAGACAAAAGGCCAAGTGATCAGTCTAAATGAAAGATTCCTTTTAAAAAATGGAGCCACTAAATGAAGGCTAGACCTCAGGCTTTGGATTTAAGCAAAAGCAGCTCTGAAGGACATTATGGAAACAGTCTGGATTTCTGAAAGGACATGACTGGAACAACTGCTTGCTCTGGACAGACTATTCAGGAGGGGCCCTGACACCTACAATTTACATTTATGAGTATCAGAGAAACAGAAAAACAAACAAACATCAGCCCCAGGGGTGCGTGCGCATAATCCTAGCACTTGGGAGGCTGAGGCAGGAGAATCACTGTGAGTTTGAGGCCAGGCTGGTGGGCTACATAGTGAGTTCAAAACCAGCCTGAACAGCGTGGGACCCTGGCTCAAAAAAAGAAAGCAAACATTGCAAAATGCTTCTGTTGAACGCAGAAGTCTCCATAGGTGTTCACTGCACTCTTATGACAACTTTTTGTAGGCCTCGAATTTCTCAAAATAAAAAGCTGCAAAAATTTTTAAATGACAAGGTTTTTCTAAAAACCACGGTACTATATTTCTCTGTTCTACAAAAAGGTGTGTGGTTCTTTTTAAACGTGCCAATAGTTCTTAAAATTAATAAACTATTATGATTTCTGTTCCAAGTGACAACTACAAATGGAAAAACAATTCTAGCTTGTGGGGATGGCCCTGGCTTCATTCATTAAAAGGTGGTCGACCAAAGTGTGGTGAGCTTCTGAATGAAACCGGCCGCAGGAGGGAGGCGCCATGGCTGGACAGGCAGAGTCCTCACCGCTCACAGACTCAGGCTCCCATAAGCAATGACCTTTCCAGATCCAAAGGCTCTCATGCCATCCGGACCTGCCTACACTGAAATCTTTCTTGGCACATTCAGTCTGTTCCAAACATTCTGACCTTGGTTTTCAGGTCAGAGGACTTACCTGGTGTGCCTCAGGAAAGTTGCCTTTGGATTCAGTTCAAGAAGATTAAAAAATATTTAGGCAGAAAGCATGATGGTAGGCACTGGAGCTACAATGAGGATTAAGCCAAGGAAGAATCCTTCCCTGGAAAGAGTATCTTGTAAATAACTAAAACACAGAAAGTGCAATACTGAGGGAATGTGCTACAGAACACTGCCAGGAAGCAACGGAACAGATTCATGCAAACATCAGGGACAGTCACAGGGCAAAGGCCATGTCTGAGCTGGGGGAGGACTTTTCCAGGAAGCAAGGGCGTTCCAAGTTCAGCGAAGGGCACACGCCATGACATGAAGCGGGCAGAGCGGTCTCGCCAGACAGCAGTGAGTGCCGCGCAGGACGGGGTGAATGAGTCAGCTCGTCCACCTGCTGCCTGCTGCTTGGACATCACTACAGGTCCATGAACTCGGTTTTTACATTCATTTTCCTCTCTGATTAGAATGCCTGATATCCTAGATTCCACATGTGTGCCATGGACGGTTTGTCTCACCAAACGCTCTAAAAGGTTTTCCATCCCTGTCCCAGTGTATCAACCCTTACGGGGGACACCAGCATTGCAGGGGAAAGATGACAAAAGCAAACCCTCCTTCTCAAGGAACTTATGTCCTACAAGAAAGTGAAGAGGAATAAGCCCATGGAAAACTCCAGGAATAATGCATTAAAAATCCTAAGACTATTCAAAACATTTAAAAAACCTGTGTATCACAGAAATCATAAAGGTTACTTTTAGTAAAGAAGGTGCAGAAAGAGAATTCAGGAATGACTTTCTGTACCTGGTAGCATAGGTAAAAACATGGAAAGAGATCCCTAAATTAAAATATAGAGATGACTATACAGAAAAATACTGTCAAGTCCACGGACTCCTCAGTATTCCCTGGAGAGAACAACTAAACCTATTTCTTTGACTGTATTTACTGTGTCAAGTGGAGACTCCATTTGGGTACTCACCTCTTTTGTGTTTTCTACTATACTCTAACTGCTTCTCTGTGGGCTTGGTGGATGAGGGTTAGTTGAGAACAAAGAGACAGATTGGCTAAGCAGACATGAAAAATGGTAATGTGCTTCCTGTATTCCTGCTGAAGTCCTGGGGCTCAGGGCAGGGAGTGGAGCGCTTGGGCTCCTGTAATTCACATAAAGAGGATTGTGTGAAGACTGCTAGTTTGTTGGCTGTTGTTACAATGATTCGAACAAGTACCTGGCCAAGGAAACTGAGCCAGGTTGGGGAAGTGAGAGAAAACTGATCAAACTAGTTGGGCAGTTTTATTATTACCGAGCATTCCATTTTCATCAGGGAGAAAAGTGCTAATATTCTTTAATACTGAGTAACTCTCAGTCCGGTGTTGATGCCTATCTGTACTCCTCATGTAATCCCTATGACAACTTAATGAGAAGTATTAACCAAATGAGTAAGTGAGGTCCAGAGACTAAATTACTGGCTCAATGTACATAGCTGGTAGCCATTAGTGCCGACCTCGGAGTCCACAAGCCTAGCTTTTCTCCCACTGCTTGTCGTGTTCCCCTGCTCAGTTTCAGACAACTAGTGAATTCTGTTTTAATCCAGTAGATACTTCCCTATAGAAAGAGAAAACTTTACTTTGGCTCTGTTTATAAAACACCTGAACTCTGACAGCCTAATTTCTTTCCTTCCCTTGACTTCATCAATCATCCAATCAGTTTTTTTCCCTTAAATTTATTTTGTCATATACTTTGATATGCATAACAATCACATTATCGTAGGAACTTTGTACCTACACTTGATAGATCTTTTACTCTTTTTTCTCATTCCCCTGTCTTCCACTAACCCTTCTTTCTTCATTTACTAAGCTTTGTTTCCATTTGAATCCTTCATTTCTCAGAGTAGTAGAAGTCCAGAGAAGTCAAGGTTATAAAATGTCTCATTTCCATGCTACTGATTATTAAGCTGTGAAGTACATGTTTAAATAAGGAAATGATTAAAAATTAAGGATCCACAACTCTGAGTGGCAGCACTTATTCACAAAATTCAAGAAAAATACCTGTTGCATACCAAGGACCTTTATGAAAGCAGCCATTCTTTAACAGCAGAGCCATGTCCTTCCTTATTAAGCACCAAGCTCAGAGAGTCTAGGCCATATAATAATTAAAATTTATATTTTGGATTCCCAGTATAACTTAAAATTTCCAAAAAATTTGTCCAAAACTACTAATAAGTTAGACAATAGAGGTAGTTTCCACATGACAATAAACTGGACAAATGTTACCTAAGCCAATTGGCTCTATTAATATTTGTAGTAGCTGACACATTATAAAGACAGTCATAATTAAAATATGATTAAAATGATTAAAAACATCATACAGAAGGCTAGGGATTTAGCTCAGTGGTTCTAGCACCTGCCTTGTAAACCCAAGGTCCTAAATTCAATCCCAAACAGCCACATACCACAATGCTAGGCGTGGTAACTCAACACCCATCAGCAATCAGTACCACACACCACAATTCCAGGCATAGTGGCTCACGCCTATAAAACCCAGCTTTGGGGAGACAGAGGCAGGAGGATTTCTGTGAACTCAAGGCTTGCCTGGGCTACATAGTAAGCTTAGGACCAGCCTGAACTACAAAGAGAGATTCTGTCTCAAAAAAAAAAGAAGGAAAAAAAAATCATGCAGAGTAAGTCTTACTGATTTATAAGTTGAGCCATACACCTGAATAACATGTTGTACAAAACAGAAAGAGTAGGGTAGGAGGGGTCACCACTCAAAGACTCAGTTCAGCCAAAGTCCAACTTCTGCACCTTAATATGGCTTTGCCTGTGTTAGCTGACATAGATAAAATGATTCTCATTTGGCTCTGTAGCTTTTAATTCTACTTAATAGATTTTTTGGAAAGGAACAATTTGGCATAGTGGTATTGTCAAGTTTGAGGGTTTCTAACAGTTTTTTAATATAGTCATCCTGAAAGATGAGTGCTTCTGAATAAGTAATTTCACTGGCCTAAGCCCTACGTCGTGGGAATGGGACTGGTGTGGTACTGTTAGCATCACTTCCAGTTGAGGGGATTTAAAAGAATAAGGGAAATTCATCAAGAGAAAGAAGTGTACATGTTAAAACAGTCTATTGTATATGTGCTGCTGAAGAGAGCACTAACATGGGCTATGAAGAGTGATAAGGGCAAGATTATGGTCGGCTGTCATCTTTTTTCCTAGGAATAAGCTTGAAGGTGACATTTAACATTCTAAAAGTAAAGAGTAAGTTCTTGAAGACATCTATGGAAAATCCTCACCAATTACTCCACTTTTGCTTCTAAAGAATCATCAGAGGCTTTTAATTTCAGTGCCCCACCTACCACCCCCCTGATTTCCATAAAACAATGACATAACAACCTTACTACAACTTCCTGGATTAAAGAAAAAGAAGTGATTAGAAGATTTTTAATAAGATAAGATCCCAGTTGCTGATTTTTTGTTGTATTTCCCATGCATTTGGGGTTTTGATTATGAAGTCTTTGCCTGCACCTACGTCTTTAAGAGTTCTACCCATTCTCTGTATCAGCAGATTTACAGTTTCTGGTTTAATATTTAGATGTTTGATCCACTTTTATTTTAGTTTGGTGCACAGTGAGAGACATGAGGCTAGTTTTTATCTTTGCCATGTGGAAAATCTGTGTTTCCAGCACTGTTTGTTTGTTTATTTATTTATTTATTTATTTTTAGGTGTTTTTTTTGTTTTGAGACAGAGTCTCGCTTTGTGGTTCAGACTGGCCCTGAGCTCAGCCTCCAACTCACATCATAGCAATCTTCCTGCCTCTGCCTCTGGAGTGCTGGGATTACAGGTGTGAGCCACCATGCCCGGCACTGTGGTATGTGGTACTGATTGCTGGTGGGTGTGAGTCTTCACACCCAGTATTGTATGTGGTTACCGGGGACTGAACCTAGTTCCTTGCACTTGCAAGACAGGTGCCGGAACCACTGAGCTAAATCCCCGGCCCCTCCAGCACCGTTTATTAAAGAGCCTGTCTCCCTTCCAGTGAACATGTTTGGCTCCTTTGTTGACGATAAGGTGACCGAGTGTGTCTGGGGTTGTTTCTGCATCCTCCAGTCTGTTCCTTTGATCTTCAGGTATGTTTCTTGTATCAGTACCACGCTGTTGTTATCACAGTAGCTCTATGTTATAATTTCAAGTTGAAGGTTGTGATGCTCCCTGCCTTGCCTTTGTTGCCCAGAATTGTTGTTGCTGTTGTGGGTCTCTTCTGGTTTCAAATGAATTTTAGGAATGACTTCTCTCATTCTGTAAGGTATGCTAATGGCGTTCTGACTGGGATTTCATGAAATCTGTTTAACAATTTTGGGACTATGGCCATTTTCACTATGTTGGCTCTTCCTACCCAAGAGCAAGGGATATCCTTCCATTGTCTTATATCCCCTTCTATCTCCTTTTTCAGAGTACTGTAATTTTCAATGTAAAGATCTTTTATTTCTTTTGTTAGACTGATTCCTAAGCATTTAACTTTTTTTGATGCTATTGTGAAAGGTATTTCCCTAACTTCTCTCTCAGTGGGTTTCCTACAATTAGTTCTAAATGCTTCTGTCAATGTATTTTTTCCCTGGACCGTAGTTTCCCCCACTCAAGACTAAGACCATCCAACTAGTTTTCTAAAGTCAACCGTGTTCTGCCCCCAGCTTTCAAAAACTATCATCAGATCCTCTCTATCAGCTTCCACTTCTAATTCTTTCACTTAAAATAATATACCTTGTCTTGGTCAAACTCATTCACAGCTTGAGTCCTATCCAAGTCCTATCCTTGCCAGTAAGTCTAGACCAGCCTGCCACACGTGCACCATCTATTTCAGCTTCTGCGATCAACTCTCTTCCAAAGAAAGACCTCATCAGAGTTAGTTGTGGACTCTCCAGACTAACTAATCTACCTGCCCCTCCCCGAACCTCTGCCCGGGCACAGCACACTATGTGACCTTACCCAGGAGGGTCCATTACTTGTGCAATTGCTCAAGCTTTGTCCTCTGACCTGTAAATTCCAAGTGTCTTTCCATACAGTCCCTCAAACTATGAATGCTTTCAAGCAAAGATTATCTTCACAGATTATCTTCAACAAAATGTGGGAAATACGTGCTTAATTTTAATTTAAGTTTAGATGATACAATTTTAAAGGGAATATAGATCCTGCTCCATCTGTCAAACAGAACAAGACAAAAAGCCTACCCTTGTTACTATTTAGTATAGTTTCCATGTTTTTATAAGAAAATCCTTCCTTGGAATAAAAACTGTAACCAAACAAAGCATTAAATATTTTAAATTCATAATTCACCAACAATTGTGAGCATGATAAACCAGGTCCTGCATTTTTTTAAAAAAAGAATATTACTCAAAAGACTATAAACCACTAAAAGGTTAAATACATGCTCAAATCCCTAAGCTTCCCAACTGATGAGTTTATATAACTCAAGAGGTAGAAAAACTCAGAATCTGGGCCTAAAACAATACTGACTTGTTTCCATTCAAATTCTAGTACAAGGGGGGGAAAGAAGTGAAGTTTGAAAATTTTCCTCTCAAAGCCAAATTTAGACAAGTTGAAGGAAACTGAAGCAGATGCTACACTCCGGCCCACTCTCACTATACAATGGCCTGATTTTGCCTATTCAAAGTCCTCTTTCTTGTCCTTCAAACAGCATCTCTTCAGCTGATTGGCTCAAAGTCCATCTGACCTCCACGTGGCCATCCTTATGCCAGGCTCACAAACCACACTGGTATTACATAAACTTCCACTGTGGCAGTGACTTGGTCACAGGACCAGCAGACAAGCCAGCCTGACCAGTGCAGAAGAAACACTCGCTCACCAATTGACACAGCCACTAGCGAGTGCACAGCTTTCGGAACGTGGGAGAGAGTCAGCAGGTCAGTCTGGGTCACTCCTGTGTAAAGCTGAACGCCTGCTCCTATTCCTGTTCATCTCACTGTGCACCTGGACCTTGTATTCCCGGACTCCCAAAGCTAACACGAGGTAACCAGGTAAGCTGAGGATGACAGCTTCCTCTAGCTTCCTGCCAGCTTCACTGACCTCTGAAGACAGTGTCAGATCACATGGCTAATCTCCTGTCCAACATCTGCAGAGGGCTGCTGTCTTTGCCTTTCCCCCAGAGTCCTCTGGCACAGTTGTGTTCATGGCCTGGACATTACCAGCTCCTCTCCCTGGCCCTACATTCTCAGTTCCTCCATGAGAGCTAAGACTATAGCATTTATTGGAGGAGCTACTTGGTACTGATCCAGAGGTGTAAGGCTTGGGATGGGTAGACATTTTTTGTCAGTGCCAATGACAACCACTTCAGACATAGGATATTTTCCCAGGAGGCAAAGAGGGAGTTTACACTGGAGAGTTTATACTCACCAAGTTTGTGTGTCCAACTTCCTGGCTACCATACTCATAGCCTTATGCTCAAGGAAGCAGAACTAAGCTATTCTTTTCTTAAACTCTCAAGGAATTCAGGGCTTTATCACAATTCTTGCGAGCTAGATACTAAAAGATGACCTGACTAATTAGATTCTTCCCCTCTCTGGAATCTAATAAGAAATACAAAAATAGTTTGAGCCGAGTTACAGTAAAGGTGGGACATGGTAATGTGGGCAGTTTGTAACTCCCCCAAGCACCTCCCTGCAGCCTGCTGCCCCTGCACAGTCTCCACAACGCCCGGTTCTCTAGACCTGTTGCTAGGCCCTGCTTGTTACCCACAACAACTCTCCGGATTTGAAATCGCCTAAGAGCCTCTGATTCCTGCAGCCAAAGAGCTCAACTATAAAGCAATTCAGAATTCAAGACCAGAAATATGCAGTGTCCTGAGGGAGGCAGAATTCTAAGGTTAAGCTATGGCGAAAGGGCAGCTAACACTGACAGTCACAGCTTACTTTCCTCTTTGGAAATACTCCACTTTTAATGGTGGGACAAAAAGAATACAAGGACTCAGGAAAAAGATAGGCTTAACATAATTTATCAGATTATGAACTTTAACTTATCTTCCCTTCCCATAAATGATACACACTAGCAAAACAATAGAAGTCACATCCTTTGTTATTTATCAGGTAAAATGGTATAAATAATTGATCTGTCATATTCAAGGCTAATAAAAACTATCATACCCAAGTTTAATCCCTGGTACTGTCAAAAAAATTCATTTAAAAAAAACCCCAAAAACCCTGTTATATCCTTATAAGAAAATAGTTCCCTTCATTTAAAAATAAAGATTTGAGTACAACAAAATGAACTTATCATTTTCAAAGCACAATTCATCTGAAAAATATCTGAAGATCACTGGGCCAGGGATGAGACACACTTGTTGCAGACCAGTGAAGTAAACATAAAAAATACCCAGCTCTCATTAAAATTCACATTCCAATCGGAAAAACAGAAGAAAACGTACAATTTTTTCAGGTCATGAAAAGTCATTTAAAGAAAAACAAAATGGCAATAAAAACGTGAGTAAGAGAAATAGGAAATGAGGGAAGAGAGCCTGCTGCTTTAGATAAAGAAGTCAGGAAAAACTGTTCTGTTAAAATGACATTTGAGCCGAGGTCTGAAAGAAGAAAACTCCATTTGGATATCTAGAGAAAGAGATTTTCAGACAAAAGAGAGTATCACTACTGGTCCTGTGAAAAGGACTGCAAAGCAGGCCAGGGATGTAGCTCAGTGATGTCACACCTGTGTGGCAAGTGCAAGGTCCTGTGTTCAATTCCCAGTACAAAAAAAAAAAAACAACAGCTAAGAGGCTAGTGGCCAGAGTAAGAGAGAATGGCAGGCAGTGAAATGTCCAAAATTCAACATGTAAGACCTACCAGGAAAAGATGTGAAGACTTCAAATACAAGATTCATACCAACGTGCTTTCTGGCTTCTGCAGATGTCCTTTATATCCCAAACACAGAAGCAAAAAGATGAGCTCATAGCTGCAATGTACTGTTTATCAGACTTAGATTAGAACTGAGCAAAAAAACTTGCTGTAGACATCCAAATTAGCATAAATTGCATAAAGAAATCGCTTTGGGAAGCCAAGATATCAACTGTGCCAAAGTCATTCCGATCTCATCTCTTTTAACTTAAGCCTAGTAGCCTCTAATTTAGCCTAAAGAAAATCATCTGAATGAAAAGGGAATATACAAGAATATATTAAAAGAAGTTATTATTTCTAATAGTCTAAATGACCAAATAAATTAGGCAGTCTCTTAAAATATGAAAATAATGTACAAAGGGAGAAGAGAAGGAAAGATGAATACAAAATTTTACCTCCTCTATTATTATACTCATATATATATAAATATATATATATATATAAATATACACATATATGTATATACACATATATGTCTGAAGAGCAGATGGAAATAAAAAACAGTGATTGTGGGTTCTTCAGAGGAGGCAGCATTATTCTTATTGTTCATAAAACACCACTTGTTCAGTGAAACCCACACTGGTTAGTTCTGGTTCTATTACTTAATTACATGAGGTGATAAAAACATACCATCAATTATTGCAGTAAAATGCATATGGCCATTAATCCCCCTCAAAATATTCCTTCTAACACTTATATCCTGTTGTTCTCATTGCTTCCTGAAGCAGACTGGCATCACACTACTTCTGGCTTTTCCCAGAGTAGAAATGATTTGGAAACGTAAACACTTGGAAATGATTCAAGACATCAAGGTAGCAACAACAGCACAACTGAAGACATTCATGAAAGAAGACTTAGAAACTGCTTTACACGGTGGCAAGAACTATACGATAAATGTGTTTGGAAAGAGGGGGAGTGTTGCAAGGAGAACTAATGGCAATGTGTGTGTATGTATGTATGTGTATGTGTATATAAAAAATGAAATTACATACAATGAAATTCTTTTAATTTAAACATTCATTATATGTTTTAATTATACCTCACACATCATTAAGGCCTAGAACTAGGGTAGCAAGAGAAACTGCTGTGGATCAGGTATTTGGTAAGTGGTTCACAATGACCTCTATTTTGTGGTCTTTTCGGTAATTTAATAGCCTTTGATGCTAACTACTCTTTTTTTTTTTTAAAGCTTCTTTCTTTAGCCTCTGTAAACACAGATACATTTCACAGTTTCCCTCACCAACCTCTCCACTGCTGTGGCCCTCTCCTCCTCCTAATTACTAACAAAATTTACTTCTTATCTGTTTTCCATTTTCTTTTCCTTTCTCTCTAATGATGTCTCTCAAGAAGTATGTGCCTCCAGCTCTGGTGTCTACTTCCAAATGCCCTGACCAGGATTCCAACTGCCCAACGGAATCTCAGGGTCTCCCTTTGTAGTTCAGGCTGACCCTGAACCCACTATGTAGCCCAGACTAGCCTTGAACTCACAGCAATATTCCTGCTCTGCCTCCCAGTGCTGGGATTATAGGTACGAGCCACTATATCCAGTATCTTTTGTTTGTTTGTTTTTTGAGATAGGGTCTCACTTTTTTTTTTGGTAGTTCAGGCTGGCCCTGAGCTCAGCCTCAAACTCACATCCCAGCAGTCCTCCTGCCTTTGCCTCCCAGAGTGCTGGGATTACAGGCGTGAGCCACCACACCTGGCACTGTGGTATTGGTACTGGTTGCTGCTGGGCATGAATCTCCACGCCCAGTATGTTATGTGGTTACCGGGGATCGAACCCAGGCCCTTGCGCTTGCAAGACAGGCGCCGGAACCACTAAGCTAAATCCCCGGCCCTATTATCCCCATTTTTGAATGAAGAAAACGCAGAAATTTAGGAAGATTGTAAGATGTACAACAGAAGAAATTCAACTTAGGTAGTTTAGTCCAGACCCTATATTTAAAGACTGCCTTAAATATGTCTTCTGTGGGCTATCTTTACTCCTAGATAAGACGAGTACAATGCAGTTAAAAACCTTGGGCTTTGAGGTCAAAGTGTTTTGGCTCGCATTCTAGTCTTACCATGACCTTGGATGAATTACTCTCTTCTAAGCCTATTTTTGCCTTTATTAAGCAGTAATAATGGTTTCTAACTTATGGAATTGGGAAGATTAAATGAGATTAAACACGCTGATAACAACCCACTGGCTAGCTCACAGCAAGCCCTTGATAAACATTAGCCAGACTATACATTACAATTCTACCCTCCGACATTTTCTGCCTATTCCTTTCCTACCTATTTTTGAAAGTCAAAGTTTTAAACACTTGCCACTTACTATGTATTGATATATATTTTAATAAAAATAGTCATTAATAAAACCACAACACGCAAGGGTTGTTTTGAGACCACCGCACGAATTCACTCATTATGACTCTTAATGCAACCTTATACAGTAAGTGCTGATACCATTCCTATTTTTCAGGTTATGAATCTAAGACACAGAAAGGTTAACAACCTCTCTAAAGTCATGTAACCAATAAGTGGGGAATTTCAGCTCCAGAATCCATGCTCCTTACCACCACTTAATGTGCCACACTGATATTATCAAGTGTTCTCCAGGAGCTGTAGTCTTCTCAAATCAAGAATACTGTCTTTGGACCAGGGATTTAGCTCAGTGGTACCAGCTTCTGCCTTGCAAGTGCTTGGTCCAGTTCAATCCCTGGTAGTGCTGTGTGTGGTAGTTCATGTCTGTAATCCCAGTATAGAAGGCTTGATGTGAGTCTGAGGCTAACCTAGGCTATATAGTGCACTCAGGGCCAACCTAAACTAAAAGGGAAGACCTTATCTCAAAAAAAAAAAGGACTGTCTTTGATAGGTGGAAGGGGGAGGGGGGCAGAAAAAAAAGGATGAAAAAAAGGAATTAAGTTTTGGTTTTATTTTGTTTTGTTTTGAGACAAAGTCTCAATATGTAGTTCAGGCTGTCCTCAAACCCTGGCAGTCCTCCTGCCTCAGCCTCTCAAGTAATGGGATTACAGGCATGTACTACCTACACCTGGCAGCAATTAATATGTGTTATGTGTATGTACTAACTTCCTACAAGGAATGTGAACACTATGCACATTTACTAGTAAATTAGAAAGAAAGAAAATAAATAAGTTGGATGTCTTCTCTAAATCCTTGCAAAAACCAAACATAGACACCTTCCACAGACTGATACACAACAAATATTTGATGGACTGAAATTTCCAGGGCTGCATGATCATTTGTACCAGAATCTAAGCCCTCTGCATTATTCCCTGTTCTCTCACCTCATCTCTTTTAATCTATTTTCAAACTACAAGTACCTGAACTATTACAAATATAGTAACATTGATAGAATTCTGTCTGTATGTGTGTGTAGCACGGAATCTGGTCATGTCCTAACCTTTGGGTCAACAAAGACTCACAACTTCAACCCTACTATTCCAGAATTATAAGCCATATGATTTCAAGAAACTTTTCCTTGACATTTTGAATAGAACTGGATTTCGGGGCTGGGGATTTAGCTCAGTGGTCCCGGTGCCTGCCTTGCAAACACAAGGAGTTCAATCTCCGGTAACCGCATAGAACAATGTGGGGTATGGTGACTCATGCTTGTAATCTCAGCACTCAGGAGGCAGAGGGAGGAGGATTGCTGAGTTCCAGGCTTGCCTGGTCTACATAGTGAGCTCAGGGCGAGCTTGAACTACAAAGCAAGATCCTGTTTCAAAAAAAAAAAAAAAAAAATTAGATTTCTTCTCTTGTCCAAGAGCTAAAGAAAGCAAGGCTTTGTTTCAACTTTTATAGCTCTATGAAACTGTTTTAAAACTGTTATTTCTATCTGACCTGATTCCATGCTTTCTTCACCCCCAAAACAAACACCTTCGTAGCTGTTCTCTCTGTCAGACTAAAAGGAGCTTAGAGCAAAACCAAAAACAAAACAAAACCCCTACTTTCTCACTTTCTCCTACTTCATAACATTTCATCCATTCTTCCTTCATTTCTTCTGAGGCTTCTGAGCCTCTTCAAACTGAGTTTCTCCCAGATGACAGTCTTCCGTTCAGTTCCTCCCTGTACTCTATGGGTACCTTGCAATTTGCAGGTCTGCTTAACTGCCATTTTTTCAGAGAACAGTCTTCATACCCTATTGAAATGGACGTTCCCTCTCCAGAGTCTCTGCTACAGTCTGCTTTTCCTTTGGGGATAATGTCACAATCTGTAATCATGCCTATTTCTGTCACTGATTGGTTGCTCTTCTCCACCAAGAATGTAAGCTAGCATGGTCTAGGCCACATTCCACGACTTCCAAGTTCTCAGAACCACTCTGGGGAACCCAGCCATTTACTGCTTATGATCTGAAGACAGAATGATCAAGGGACTCTAAATATTCCACAAATGCTTCAGTGGCCAATCTTCTCTGGTCCAACTTAAAGGGATAGTGGTATACCTAGCCGCTGTTTGCTATGTGGATTTTTTATTTTTAATTTTTTTTTTTTTTTAGTTTTCTGAGACAAGCTTTTATTTTGTAGCTCATGCTAGCTTTGAATTAACTATGTAGCCCAGGTTAGCCTCAAACTCACAGCAATACTCCTGCATCTGCCTCCATGAGTGCTGGGATTACAGGTGTGAGCTACCATGCCTATCAGCTATGTGGATTTTAAGAACTTCACAATCCACTGAAAATAGTCATCATTTTACAAACCTTTCCTCATATCTACCCTGCAGTGAGTGGATTATTCTGTCTTTTCCATAAGACATATACTGTCTAGGATATAAGCCAAAGGGCTCAATAGTGGACGCTTCTTTTTTCTTTTTCCTATACTTACACATAAGCCTAAAATGTTCCCTGAATTTAATCAACACAAAGGTAGTCTGCTCTCAGAGGATACAGCCAAAATCAGGAAATCTCACTTTCTTCTTGGCATGCCTCCCATCGGTCCATCCAAACCTGTAACCTCCAGCACAAAAGGAGGACACCAGCACTGATGTACTAGAGTTCTATGCTACTATGCTGTTGCACAGGAGTGGTAACCCCTCATGGGGGTTGTAGTGCTACTACACTCAGTACTGCTCAGCACTGCTCGGTACCCTAATATTCCCTTCAATTCTCAGAAACAAATTTAAGTAGCATGTTGTAAATGTGACATGTATACAGAGAAGGTAGACAAGAACAGTGAAGCAGAAACCATTAGACATAAAATATGACGAGGAGAAAAAAAAATAGTTTGGAAGTGAAACAGATGGCCCTTTAAATAGCAAGAAATAGATGTCACAATGATGCCTTATTTTGTAAAACACCATTGACCAATGAGTACAGATTGTGGGGAAGCATTTGACAGTATGATATAAGAAAAAATTTA
This sequence comes from Petromus typicus, assembly GCA_004026965.1. NCBI lineage: Eukaryota > Metazoa > Chordata > Mammalia > Rodentia > Petromuridae > Petromus > Petromus typicus. The sequence continues at coordinate 19,080 of PVIR01016914.1, forward strand.
ATAAGGAACCAAGCCTGCAAGTATATAGACTTTCTCTAAAATAAACTATTTCCCTTGACACTGGATGTCTCAGAAGCCAACTAAGCAATTTGATGGGTTATTATAGATTAGGGCCCAACAAACTTTTCCTGCAAAGGGATCTGTGGGCCACATACAATACTTTAAAAAATGTAAAAACCATCCTGAGCTCACAGGGCATACGGCAATATAATACTGAGCTGGCTATGGGTAGTATACATGCTTGTGATTCCAGCTACTTGGGAGGCTGAAGCAGGAGGTTCTCCATGTTTTGAGGCTAGTCTAGGCAATTTTAAGGAGACCTTGTCTCAAAATAAAACAATTGTGCCTAGAAAATGCAAGGTCCTGAGTTAGATCTCTGGTATCGAAAAAAAATTTTTTTTGAAGAGCTGGGGATGTATTTCCAGTGTGATGCCCTGGGTTGAAGTCACATGACTACAAAACATTTTGTACAATGATATTACTTTCTATGTCAGAACCATTTTTACAATCTCAGCATTTTAGTAACTATCACTCTTTTACATACATCATTTTCCAGAATGTTACACACATTATAGTGATAAATACAGATTCACTGATATATCGAACTAGCATTAAAAAAAATTTTATAGCCAGGTATGGGGCACAAGCCTATAATCCCAGCACTCGGAGGCTAAGGAAGAAGGATTACCACAAGCTGGAGGCCAGCCGAGGACCAGCCTGGGCTACATGGTGAGTTTGAGGCCAGTCCAGGCTACATGGCAAGAGCATACCTCAAAAAAACCCATATGAGTATGTCTCTATTCTTTTTTTTTTTTTTTTTAGGTTTTTTGAGACAGGATCTCGCTTTGTGGTTCAGGCTGGCCCTGAGCTCAGCCTCAAACTCACATCACAGCAATCCCCTCCTGCCTCTGCCTCCTGAGTGCTGGGATTACAGGCGTGAGCCACCACGCCCCGCACTGTGGTATGTGGTACTGGTTGCTGCTGGGTGTGGGTCTCCACGCCCAGTATTGTTATGTGGTTACCGGGGAATTGAACCCCGGGCCCTTGCGCTTGCAAGACAGGCACCGGAACCACTGAGGTAACTCCCCGGCCCCCTATGTCTCTATTCTTTTACTGAAAAAAACGATAATTTCTATCTTTTCTAACATTAACTTAATTTTTAATGTACAACTTTTCTGGACAGAATTAACAAAGAATGCTAAAGCCAGCAGCACCCTTTTTAGTGACTTGTGATGGAAAATTACAGAGCATGTGGAGAGAGCTACAAGTAACTGAAAACCCTCCTAAGCCAGAACTGCCTCCCCCAAGTGAAGCCTTGATTTGGTTCCCACACAAGAAACGGGCAGAAGTAACGGATGCTACGCAGTAACATCAAGAAAAGCTTCTTCGAGGGATGGAAAGTACCTCTGCAACATATCTGCCCATGTAACACAGAAGAAAATACTTTTTAATATAAAACACACTGCTACATAAATCTAGGAACATACGCAGAATGACTATCACTAGATAAGTCCTCTAGGGGCGGGGAATTTAGCTCAGCGGCACTGCGCCCACCTGGCAAGCACAAGGTCCTGAGCTCAATCCCCAGTATTAAAAAAGAGAGAAAAAAAGAACAGTTCTCTAGATTCTGCAGACATGACAAACTATGAATAGACAAAGCAACATATTTTCATCGCCTCATAAATTATCAAAACAGCTTCCAAAAATAAGAGAGAAAAAATCATGTGAAGAATCTTTTGCTCAGTCACCTTCTGCCTCTGAGCAGGTGGATAAAGGTAATTTCATACACTGCTGTCTTCATACAATAAGCTTTCCAAATCTGCATTTATAAGATTTATAAAACCACAAGATTATGAGATACAAATAAAATTTGATCTCAAATAATCCTTTCCTTTATCCTTGTTGACATCACTCAAAACTCTAGCTCTTTTCTCTCAAAGTAGTAAAACATTAGCATAAAGCTCATCTGCAATAGACTCATAGAATTTCATTGTCAATAAAATAGGAAGAAATCTCAGGTTGAAATAAAATACATAAAAGGATGATTAACATTAAAATATTTTGTTAATCAGGGTAGAAAAAGTCAACTGCTATTTCAAGAGTTAAAAGTTTTCTTCATACTGAAACTGTCAGACTACATCGCCAGCAGGCAGGCAGTGGAAGCATTTTAGGCACCTTACCTTTAGGAGGAAAATATGACTTGCTTTCTGCTTTGTGAGGCCAGTCTACCACAAGAGGTCCAAATCTTCGAAAGCTGGCAGTGATCTCATCTACAAAACAAAGAAGAAAGGTGAGCAAAAGAGGAAAAAAACTAATCAGAACAGCACAGAACACATCTTTTTATTAAAAAAAAAAAAAACTTTGGGCCAGGGATTTAACTCAGTGGTTTTGGTGCCTGTCATGCAAGTGCAAGGACCTGGTTCAATCCCGGGTATAACCACATACAATACTGGGCGTGGAGACTCACGCCCAGCAGCAATCAGTACCACATACCACATACCACAGTGCCAGGCGTGGTGGCTTACGCCTGTAATCCCAGCACTGGGAGGCAGAGGCAGGAGGATTGCTGTGAGTTTGAGGCTGAGCTCAGGGCCAGGCTGAATTACAAAGCGAGACCCTGTCTCTAAAACAAAAAACAACAACAAAACACCTCTGTTGACTGGGGGTGGAGATCTGTGCTAGAACATTTGCTTAACAGGCACAAGGGCCTGGTTCAATCCCCGGCACTGCAAACAAACAAACAAACATAACACTCTACCACTGAAGAGTACTTTCCAAAGTATTAGAAGTCAAACCTAAACACTATTGGTTGGACTGGATATGTATTGTTATTTGCTTTTAACCATGCAAAACTTCTTTCTAACTATAATTCATTTCTTCTCACTGCCAATAACCCTGACAAAAATTTTGGAAGAAAAAATTCTAGTATTAGCTAAGATGACCTCTATGTCAAACAGAAAGGAGACTCTAAAAATAGGAATGTTCTGTTTTCAGAAAGGGGTGAAAGTACATAAATTATTTTCACTTGTATGGAATCTTTAAGTTTTTTCAAAGTAAATTGACTCACTTGATGAGAAGCAGGGAGGCAATAAGTAGGTGATTCTATTTGACACTGAGAAAAAATGTTAATAGGCAGTATCTCTTTTTTTCATACATACTTTATAAAGAAAATATACATATATGGTTGTGGCTCAATAAATGTATCTGACCTTTTTTTTTTGTTTTTTTTGAGACAGGGTCTCACTTTGTGGTTCAGGCTGGCCCTGAGCTCAGCCTCAAACTCACATCACAGCAATCCTCCTGCCTCTGCCTCCCGAGTGCTGGGATTACAGGCATGAGCCACCACGTCCGGCATGGTGCTATGTGGTACTGATTGCTACTGGGCATGAGTCTCCACACCCAGTATCGTATGTGGTTTCTGGGGATCGAACCCTGGTCCTTGTGCTTGCAAGGCAGGCGCCGGAACCACTGAGCTAAATTTCCGGCCCATGTATCTATCTGACTTTTCATCAAATCAGAAGACTATTAAAGCTTGGGTGCTACTCAGGTTTAAAATAACACTCTCTCAGCCACCATTAAGAATGTATTGGACTGGGGATGTAGCTCAATGGTGCTGCCTCCCGTCTGGGAAGCTCAAAGTCCTGAGTTCAATACCCTGGTGGGGGGAGTTATCTTAAAATCTAATCTGCGGGGGTGGGAGTGGGCAGGGTGGCACACATCTGTGATCCCCAGCACTCAGGAGGCTGAGGTAGGACTGCCCAGACTACACAGTGAGTTCCAGGTCAACCTTACCTACACAGCGAAACCCTATCTCAACAAAATGAACAAAAATAGATACATAAATGATTTTTTTTTTCCTCTCACAATGAGAAGAAAAACATGATAAATTAACCAAATGTCATACCTAGAACAATGCTGACAAATCAGTTTTAATATTTTTATACCCAATCCAAAGTCTGCTGAAGTAGAGTTATTTCTTTAGCTTTGTCATAATTTTATTTCAGTCATCCATTCAACAAATATCTATTATTAGCTAAAAGGAATACTTTCCTTGATTTTAGGAATAAGAGGAAATCTACTTTTATTTTGGCCTAACAGCATCTCAAAAATATTATTACTAATTCTAATTCACCTTCATTGTTATAACAACAATAGGGAGATATGCTTTGCATTAATAGATGCTTCAAGTAAAATATGATGGATGTGACAGACACGAGAGAAAGCTGACTGGTTTCTAACTATACTATTAGCTACATAATCTAGGACAAATTATTTATCTCTGATCCTGTTTCTCATTTAAAAAATGAAAATGATAGGCTGTACCTTATGAAACAGCTATGAGCATTAAATGAGGTAAGATTAAATGTTTAGCACAATAATGGATTTAAGAATCAAAGTTTCATCTGTATCAGCTCTTATTATATTATTCCTAAATTAACAAGCAGGAAGTGAGACTCCTACACTGCCACATACGAACTACAGATCTGATTTGTGTAATCTTTTACTTCCTCAATCTCATCTCCTACACATTAAGATATAAATATCCTGCAGCTAACTAGGAAAGTCAAGGTCAGATGACACAAAACACAAACCCAAACTTCCGTCCAGTCATTAGTGAATTCATACCTTCATCGATGTCAGGAGGAAGACCTCCAACAAACACCTTTCTGGAGTAGCGTTCAACTCGTTCCCCATTTTGACAGCGAGTAGGAGAACTCAAGCCAGATGACAAGGCCTGATCGCCATGGCTGTCATCCAAGAAGGCGTCTTCAAAGGGAAAAAGAGAAGATCGACCTGAAACAAAAGGATGCGTTTCTATCGTTAGAATGATTTTCCTGGACAGGAAGTCCTTTATTAGAAGCCCAAAGTGCAGAGTAAAGTACACCAAAAAAATGTGTCCTGATGTGTCACATTTCCAACAGAACATAAAGTGAAGATGACCAGGTCGAGACAAGTTTGTATCATCTTTTACCATCTTAAGGTTATATATATATCCTTGAGATGATAGCTAAGGAAGAAGCATCACAATTACTGCTGTTCTCCTCACTAAAAAGCCATTACATTTGACCCATACAGTCCCGATCACAGCTGCTTAGAGTACATTCAGCAGTTATTTTTCCTTACTTTGGTGACTTCTTAAAATCAGCAGAAAGAGTAATATCTAGTCACAGTTTCTTTATCTGCTCTTGGTGACCTCATGGGCTCAGCTCTAAAGATTGGGACCGCTAGCAAAGGGAGTATTAAAAGTGATGACAGAAGGTAATAATCGCTAATGCAGAATTAAAGCTCAAGTTTCCCCTGCCATCTCAGGCTACCTCAGTTTGAAAATAAACATACCCTGTAAGGCAGGACAAGTAAATGAAAACATAAAAATTAAGATCTGGGAGATAAAGATGCAGACGTGGTCATTACATTTAATATTACTAATCTTGGCTGCATTATACGTTACTAAAAATATATGAAAAGAGCACAGAATCATTTTCACTAATTCCACATACTCTACATGACTCTAAGAAAGGTACTAGCAGTTAGTCTGTCAATAATGTAAGTCACTTGGCACTGCAAAACAAATATAAATTTAAAAACAAATGCATTTCTTGTTCTAGTTGGTGAACTCTCAGTAAAACTTTCCACTGGGTTCTACTCTAAAAATGAACTGTCTTGACCACTTTTTTGAAGAAGAAAAAAAAAAATTTCCTTTTATAATATATTCATATACTATCCTCTTCAGAGAGAAAAGTGTCTTTCCTGTTTATCCTGGCCATATTTCCCTGAAACTCAGGTTTGGCACAACAGCCAACTCTCTATAACAATATAAATAGTTTAGAAAAGTACTGAAATTTTTTAAGTGAAAAAACTTGCTAATATAACTTTGTTCAGTTTATAAATAAGAAAGGCATGGTTTTGATGTTAGGAGTTTATCAAAGAGAGGGCCAAAGGTATGCTGCTGGGGTGTGTGTGGACCAGAGAACTTTTTGTCCAGCCTTCTCAGCACAGCTGAGAAACTAAACAATTTATGGCCTTATGCCTCATATCTTTCTTAGCCTGGAAGGAACAAACAATAATAAATTCTTATCATTTAATGTTTATTTTGATTGTCGGAGATAAAAGAAATAGATCTGCACCAGCTATAGGCAAAATAAACTCCTAGAGACCATTCTCCACCCGCAGACAAGCTGTCTTTTCATGCCCACACTCAGGGAATCTCACACGACTCAGTACTAAGCTCATAACCATATCAGCATTTCTCACAAGATGGTTCTCTTCCTACCTCTAATCTTTAACATTAGTAACATGAGATGCTCAGAAATTAAGAACTGGTAAAGAAGGGGGAACCAAATGACTTGGGAGAAGTACTGTGTATTTTATGCCCTTCCCAGAGACTCCAACTCACATTAGGGAAAAACACTGCTAGCTGCAGCAAAGAAATACTACCTTATTCCAGTACTACCCAGATCTGGATAAAGCAAGTCTTCAACACATAAAACTCAATAGAAAATATTTCAGGAAAAACAAACAAGAAACCTCCTGTCAAAGGATCACAGACTTTGGGACGACGTGTAGAGTGACTTTATGTATTTTGTTAGTTTTTGACACAAGTTCTCACTATGTAGCCTAGGCTGGCCTCAAATGTACTACAACTCTCCTGCCTCGGCTTCCTAAGTGTTGGGATCACACCCAGTTTCTTTTTTTTTTTTTTTTTTTTTTTTTTTTTGAGACAGGGTCTCGCTTTGTGGTTCAGGCTGGCCCTCAGCTCAGCCTCCAACTCACATCACAGCAATCCTCCTGCCTCTGCCTCCCGAGTGCTGGGATCATAGGCGTGAGCCACCACGCCTGGCACTGTGGTATGTGGTACTGGTTGCTGCTGGGTGTGGGTCTCCACACCCAGTATTGTTATGTGGTTACCGGGAATCAACCCGGGCCCTTGAGCTTGCAAGACAGGCACCGGAACCACTGAGCTAACTCCCCGGCCCACACCCAGTTTCTTTTTATACAAGGTCTTACTAAATTTCCCATGTTGGACTCAAATTTGTTTTGCTTTGCTGAAACAGGCTCTTGCTATGTAGTTTCAGCTGGCTCTGAGCTCACTATGTAGCCCAGACTAGCCTCGAACTTGCAGTGACCCTCCTGCCTCTTCTTCCCAAGACAAACTTGTGATCCTCTTCTCTTGCCTTCTCAGAGCGCTAGGTTTACAGGTGCATCAGATGCCACATACACCTCAAGGACACATTTTTAAATTTTGGTGTGTCCTCCCTCCTATAAGCAAAGGAAGGAAAAAAACCAGAAGGGCCAGGAAACTCAGTGGACTTTATCCCCATTCTAACATTTTAGAGTTAAAAGCCACGGGCCACGGGCCGGGGAGTTAGCTCAGTGGTTCCGGAGCCTGTCTTGCAAGCGCAAGGGCCCGGGTTCGATTCCCCGGTAACCACATAACAATACTGGGTGTGGAGACCCACACCCAGCAGCAACCAATACCACATACCACAGTGCCGGGTGTGGTGGCTCACGCCTGTAATCCGAGCACTCAGGAGGCAGAGGCAGGAGGATTGTGATGTGAGTTGGAGGCTGAGCTCAGGGCCAGCCTGAACCACAAAGCAAGACCCTGTCTCCAAAAACCTAAAAGAAAAAGCCACAGGCCACGGCACACACCTGTGCTGTGATACCTGCATAGTTCAATAATTTCTACTGTGTACTCTACAGTGCTTTCTCCACAAAACAGCCAAAGCTGCCATTTTCAAATACTAATGTAATTACAGACATCTAAATTAGATAAAAGTTAATATACAGTGAAAAAGGGACTGGGCTCTCAAGGAACTCAGGGTAGAAGATAAGAACACACCGCATTTGAAGAAGTCAGGACCTTGAAATGAAAGCACAAGGGCCAGGGCTGGGGAATTAGCTCAGTGGTTCTGGCAGCTGTCCAGCAAGCAAAAGCTCAAGGTCCTTTCATCCTCAGAACAAAAAAACAGGTCAAATTGACATACTTGTCTAAAACATGAATGGAAGCTTGGGATTATACTGCAATTGGTCCTATCTTTTTGGGATTTTCCATGGAGATACTGTCTCACTAGGAGTGGGCTATTTTCTCCCTTCCACTAAGGCCGCTAAACCTACTAAGATCAAAGATAAGACTACGAATAGGTCACAGACAGATAAATATCACGTGCACTACAATTTTTCTCTGGTATGAAAAAAATAAAGATGTAAATGAGTCCTAGAATTGTATGTTATATATTGTGAAACAGAAAATACTCAAAGTAAAATAGAGTAAAGGGGGGAAAATAATGAGATTATAAAAAAAAGAAAGGAAACAAATTTTATTTATATAGGAGGTTGGTAGGGTGGGTAGGGCTATGGGAAAAAATGAGAATTAAGTTGTGTCTTATACTGGTACAAATCCCCATCATGGAGTGCAATCATGATGTGTATATGTAATGTACCAATAAAGATTTCAATAAAAAAAGAAAAAAAATGATAAGACTAAGACTATAGGTTATCAACAAGGTAAGTGATGTCATCCATATGCCCTTGCTACATGCTCTCTTGAATCATCGATAGCTAAGTAGCTATACTTGTAATTTCATTGGTTGATTATAGTTTGATCCACGCTGTACTCACCTCATGACTTTGTACTATATAAAACATTCTTGGAGAGATGGTCTTGGAGTGATCAGACCCCCTCCTGACTCGAGAGCTATTCCTACTCCCCAGTAAACCTTTCCTACTCCTAACCTTCTGTCCTTTGGAATTCATTCTTCCACTTCAGGGAAGTGCACATCTGACATCTAGCAAGTCGGGAGTTACAGTATAATCACACTCTATACTCAGCATCTCCAAAATTCTTCCATGACTTCCTTTTGCTTTTCAGACTGAATACAGAAATATCACTGTGAGCGGCAGGGTGTCTGAGAACTCTTCTAAAGCAGCTGCTGTCTCTCCCTCTGGCTAACTACTCGTAAAACACCCAGACTTTTGTTATTTCCTAATTATTCCTAATTGCCACAGGTGCTGTGGACAAGGTGTTACTCTTCACCTCTAAATAAGCATTCCTTTCTCAAACTCCCCTATTTTATTTTATTTTATTTATTTTTTTGAGACAGAGTCTCACTTTGTAGTTCAGGCTGGCCCTGAACTCACTTTGTAGTCTAGGCTGGCCTTGAACTCATAACAATCTTCCTACCTCTGCCTCCTGGATGCTGGAATTACAGGTATGCTGGAATTACACCACACTCGGCATTGTGGTGTGTGTTACTAGGAATCAAACTCGGGACCTTGTGCATGTCAGACAGACGGAACCTCTCAGCTAAATCCCCGGCCCCTCTACTAATTCTTTCTTTAGGTCTCAATTGAGAGGTCATTTCTACAGGTACAACTTCCCCTTAGCTTTTAGAATAGTTAGATCTCTCCATCCAAGAATAGCACCTTGTACTATAACTATTTTACACTTTCCCCAATTACTATTAGACAGCTGTGCAGGTTTTTATTTAGTATTTCTTTTCCCAATCCCATTAAATTGTAAGCACATTATAGTAGGGACCAATTTGATCCTGATAACCACCATGTCTTCCTGCCCTACTTAAAGCACTTTATAGGCACTCAAAAATGTTAAACGTGAGCATGTGAGGAAGGAAAGGAGTATGTGCAAAGACATGCTGCTGCAAGCGTACTCTGAAACCCACGGCTTTGAGAACACAATCGATGTGGCCACGCCGCAGGAAACTGAGTTCCTTTCCTATTTTTACCTGGACAAACATCATGTTTTAAACTCTGTATTACAAAATCAATAGGGAATTTTTCCACTTCTAGAATTCATATTTCTTTCTTTCTTTTTTTTTTTTTTAGGTTTTTTGAGACAGGGTCTCGCATTGTGGTTCAGGCTGGCCCTGAGCTCAGCCTCCAACTCACATCACAGCAATCCTCCTGCCTCTGCCTCCCGAGTGCTGGGATTACCACGCCCGGCACTATGGTATGTGGTACTGGTTGCTGCTGGGGTGAGTCTCCACGCCCAGTATGGTATGTGGACACTGGGGATCGAACCCAGGTCCTTGCACTTGCAAGACAGGCGCCGGAAACTCCCTGGCCCCTAGAATTCATATTTCACTCTAATGGCTTTTCTTGAACTATATTCACTCCCTAGAGACTACAGTACTCCCATTAAATCCCTCTCTGTCCTGCTAGAATGACTTTGCCAAGATCTCTCTGACCATGTTACACCCAAATTCTACTACAGCTTCTATCACTTTGACCAGTAATTGGAAGCTAGCAATTAGAGGTAGATGGATTGAGATTCTGAAGAAATCTTCAACCATCCAGGATAGGGTTGAGGACCTGAACCAGAGCAGTAAAAGAAAAAAGCAGATGTTCCAAATATTCTCAGACAAAGAAAACGAACTTTCTCATGGTCAGCATAACCAGGCCTTATTCACAGTATTTTGGCAAAGAAAATAAAAGCAACAGTTGTAAAACTTTGGGCAGTTTTGAGAACTGGTTATGGGTAAAGATTTTAACCCCCAAGGTTTTCAAGCCAAGCCTCTATGTTAATAGATATTTATTTAATTTTTTGTTGTAGTTGTTTTTGGAGATAGGGTCTTCAACCCACTATGTAACATAGGCTGGCCTTGAACTCACATGTGCTACCACACCCAGCCTCTATTGTAATGTTTAGAGGGCTACTAACTTTAGTAACAAGTTTTCCTTGGAAATGAAAGTGCTAATAACTAACATAAAAATGGTGCTTTCACTAACTGTAAGTAGTAAAGCAGTAAGCACTGTAAGAATATAGGTGGGAAAACCCAACCCCTCAAATCTACTAATTTATGGAGATAGAAAATTAGCACTTTCACAAACTTTCCAATGTTCTCATATTAAGTTTAAGAACCACTACGACGAGGATACTATCTGTCGATAGCAAGCAGCTACTGATAAAATGCATGAGCCTTGGAAAACACTGAAATTCAATCAAGTTGGAGAATATAAAATGTAATCAACCTTAATGTAAGGATTCTCTGAAGCACTGGCAGAATAAAAGTCTACAGAAAGCATTTAAAAACGCAGAAATAGGTGGCTTAGCATGGTGGCTCACACTATAATCCCAGCACTTGGAAGGCTGAGGCAGGAGGACCGCCACCAGTTCACGGTCTGCCTGGGCTACCCCAACCTAAGTTCAAAGCCAGACTGAATGCCATAGCATCACATAGCAAAACCTTGTTTCAAAAAACCCAAAACAGGGCTGGGGAGTTAGCTCAGTGGTCCCGGCACATGTCTTGAAAGCGCAAGGCCCCCAGGTTGGATCCCCGGTAAACACATACCTATACTGGGTGTGGAGACTCACACCCAGCAGCAACCAGTACCACACACCACAGTGCCGGGGGTGGTGGCTCACGCCTGTAATCCCAGCACTTGGGAGGCAGAGGCAGGAGGATTGCTGTGATGTGAGTTGGAGGCTGAGCTCAGGGCCAGCCTGAACCACAAAGCGAGACCCTGTCTCAAAAACAAAAACAAAACAAAACAAAAAAAACAGGCTGGAGATTTAGCTCAGTGGTTCTGGAGCCTGCCTTGTAAGTGCAAGAGCCCAGGTTAGATCCCTGGTAACCACATACAACCAAGCCAGTTGTGGTGACTCACATCCATCCAGAAATCAGTGCCACACACCACAGAGCTGAGCATGATGGCTCACGCCTGTAAACCCAGCACTCACTCAGGAGGCAGAGGCAGGAGGACTGCTGTGAGTTTCAGACTCGCCTGGACTACATGGTGAGTTTGGGGCCAGTCTGAACTACAAAGCAAGACCCTGTCTCAAAAACAAAACAAACAAACAAAAGAAACAAAACCACAAAAACCCCCAAACAGAAGTAGGGGCTAGTTCAGTGGTAAAGCCTTTGTCTACCAAGATCTCAGGTTTAATCCCAAACTGTGAGGAAGGGAGAGAAAAGAGGAGGAAGTGGGAGAGAGAGGAGGGTATGTAGATCAAAATTAAACACCTATAATGCAGACCAAGAAGAGAGAATTTTATCACAATGTATAAACTGACTCCTCTATGGAACAGAATGACGCCTCTGCAAGATGTCATCATCTGCTGAGGGGCCATTCTGTTAATGAATTTGGATTTTTGCCATTGTGAAAGGCTGACTCTTGAGATAGCAGACCAATGACCAGTGACTAGTATTTTATTTCTATATGCATTCACCTTCATGATAAATTAACACACTGGAATTCTGAGTTGTCTAGTGAACACTTGTGAGACTGGTGCTTTTATGTTTGTTTGGTTGATATAAATCTGTCCTGAAAGCAAATAATCCCTGGAAAGACTGCTAAAACTGTGCTTCCTAGATATGTGTTATTAATAACTGAAACTTTCTAAACCATGTTCCATGACAAGTCGTGGTTCACCAAACAGCACCTATTAGATGTATGTCTTTCAGGGGAAACACCCTCCATGACCAAAATATTTTAAATAAGTCACATTATTCACCAAAAAAAAATATGCTTTTATGTACAGCATATACAAATCTGCCTTAATCCTCAAGACACTTCTAAAGATAAGATTTATACTTAATATTTCAATAAGAGGAAGAGAAAGGTTTCTCAAATGCTATAACCAGGCCACATGGCTTTCCACCAATGGTCTGGTCCTCTGGTATCTATTTTCAATTGCTATCTAGAATGTAATTTTTGCTCCAGTAATTGGAATTATAATCACTAAATGTGGTGATTTCTTAAAACTAAAAGAACCTTGACAGAAAAGTGCCAAATCGAGACCTGCAAGCACTAGTTAAGCAAAGAGGGCTTCTCCAAGACGATTCCCCTCCAGCAGTCTCCCTTTCCTGCCACCAAATGACTGGCAGACCAAAGCCCCCTGGCCATGCTCGGCCGTGCTGCTCAACACGCTCAGACCGCCCCTCTGAGTGCCGTGAAAGGCCCTGCAAGGACTCCGAGGTTCTTGTGCCCTTCTGGCACAATACTTCCATTCCAAGCTTGACCCTTTCTCATCTTAGTCTTGCAAGTAATTCAGAAATCAGTCCTTTGGGAAGTTTAGGAAAAATACATTATGAGAGGTGACTGCTTTAAAAAGCCTCCATGAAAGTCAAAGTATTTCCAGGCTGCGCTCCAGTGTATGACTTCGGACGAGACAGTGCTCACATAACTCAAGAGTTGAACTAGATGTAAGATTTTCCTATCTCTGGAGATAGCAGAATCCTTTTTACTACAGAGAAATCTTACAAAATAAAAAAGACCTCACCTAATATTAAAATGTGAGGTGGGCATTGCAAACATCGGACTGGGGATATGGCTCAGTGGTACCGCCACCTGCCTGGCAAGCACAAGGTCCTGAATTCAATTCCCAGTACCACAAAATTTTAAAAACAGAGTATCTGCCTGTAATCCCAGCACTCAGGAGGCAGAGTCAGGAGGATTGCTGTGAGTTCAAGGCTTGCCTGGGCTACACAGTGAGCTCAGGGCCAGCCTGAACTACAAAAGTGAGACATTGTCTCAAAAGAAAAAAAAAAACAGTATAAACATACTGTATTTACAAGTAAACTCTTGATACTCTCTCCCTGGTCCATTCCAATATGTGGCTTCACAATTTTTCTACCTGTATAAGCCAGAACCTGAAGATCATTGTTGAGTTTCCCGTATTTGCTATACTCAGTTATCAATATGATGTCATTTGTTAAATCATACTGTTGCTGCTATGCTGCAGAACGTATCTGTAATCTGTTCACATCCCAGATCTACTGCCATCACTCTATCCTAACTACCATCACTAGACTGCTGACATCGTCTAACTGGGCAAGCTGCTTCTCTTTCCATTTGACTCTAAACAGCAGTCAGAATACTATTTTTTCAAAATATTAATTCAATCACTTGACCCTACTTTAAACCTTCAAAGGTTTCCTCCTTTACTTGGACCAAGTTCAAAATCCTTACCAGGAGCTCACATTCCGAGAGTTCAAACCTCCTTTCCTTCTCTAGACTCCTCAGAAAACAAGCTCTCCCCTCATCCACTAAGACCTCAGCCGCTCCAAAGCAAGCCCTTTACGGCCTCAAGCCTTTCTGAAACCATAACAGCTTTACTGAGATATAATTCACACGTCTTACAATTCACCCTTGTAACCCATCTGCAGCCACTTGCCATGTTCCCCCAACCTCTTAGCCCTAGGCAAACACTAACCTCCTTTTTTGTCTCAATAAATGTTCCTTTTCTGGACATTTCATATAAAAGGAACTATACAAGATGTGACCTTTTATGACTAGTTTCTCTCACTTTTCACAATGTTTTCAAGGCGTATCTGTGTTGTGGCAGTATCACTATTTTGCCCCAAGTCTCTTCACCTGCAATTCCTCCCACCTCCTCTTTTAAAATAGCTATCTTATAATCTCTGGGATCTCCTTTAAAACATTCCAGGGTGAAAAGGGAGCAAATATGTGAACCAAATTGACAAAAATCCTGGTAAGTCACTGGAACTGAGGAGTGGGTATGGGTATGTGAGGGTTCCTTCTGTTTTATTCTGTATTATTCTGTGTTCAATGCAGGCATGCAAACACATAATGAATAGAATTTGGGTACAAAGATCAGAAGAATCCCTTCAATCTTTCTTTCTTTAGTCCCTCCAGACCAACTCCCCCCCCCCTTTTTTTTTTTTGTGGTTCAGGCTGGCCCTGAGCTCAGCCTCCCACTCACATCCCAGCAATCCTCCTGCCTCTGCCTCCCGAGTGCCGGGATTACAGGCATGAGCCACCACGCCCGGCACTGTGGTATGTGGTACTGGTTGCTGCTGGGCGTGAGTCTCCACGCCCAGTATGGTATGTGCTTACCAGGGAATCGAACCTGTACCCTTGCGCTTGCAAGACAGGCGCCGGAAGCACTGAGCTAACTCCCCGGCCCCCAACTCCCTTTTGACTCGTGAAAAGCTAGTCACCTTACTCTGCCTATTATGCTCTATACTCAAATTTTTCTGTAAGTATCATGAGCAGTAACATTTTCAATATTATAACTATGAACATTCAAAATTCTTCAACTGATGTCTATGCTTTACTCTAAAACCATCCATATCTTTAAACAACAAGCTCACACAACTGGGTTCAAATCAGCATGATGCACACCTGCACCGTGGTCTCATCAGCATCGTTGACCTCCCTCCCCTTGAGCAGACTTCTGACAGCAAGATTCCAACTCAATTTAGTGCATACATTTATTTTACTGAATGTTAGAACTTTTTTTCCTTTCTCTGTATCTCTCTTTCCCTCCCTGTTTCTTCCTTCTTTTTAAGTGTGTGTATGTGCCTTTGTGGCACTGAGGATGGAACCCATGCTAGGCAAGGTATCTACCAACGAGCTATAATCTAGGCCTCACAACAGAACTTGTTATCAATTCAGTTATCCATTAATGTTAATAGACTTTTATGAACTAAACTATATGCAAAAGTGCCTTTACAACAGTAACCATTGACTCTTTGTATTTGTTCATCTACGTTGTTTAGAAGGATCTTTTAATAGTCTCCTTGATGCTCTATACCTACAAAATTTTGTTAAATATCATGAACACTGAACATCAGGGTGCTGCTCCATGGTAGAAGATATGCTTAGAGTGCATAAAGCCCTGGGTTTGATTTCCAGCACCAAACAACCCACAAAAGCAAAAAAACAAAAAAAACCCACTGGCATACAGCACCTGTCTGGCAAACATCAAGCCCCGAGTTCAACTGCAGGTACCTTCCCCCCAAGAGAAGGAAAAAAACCCTGGCTATAGCCAGTACGTCCACTGACAGACAAGAGTTTTACACAAACGGACTTGTGTGAAATGAAAAATACTACATATATTAAATGTAAGCAAATATTTTACATGATACTGACAGACTAGTTTCTAACAGAGGTTACTATTGCATAATAAACCTTGTTAAAGGAAAGACACTTCAATGTTCTTTAGTGTAGTAGATGATATTTATTCACTAGAACAGAATAAAAGTGGATAGCGATGGGAAATATAATTGGATATTTAAATATATATAAGACATTCATTTTAAATCTTACTTTCATATGTAATTCTTTTCTTGATCTACTACTACCATTTCAATTACATTACTTGTATCATAAACTCTCTCTCAAAAGCCTTGTGCATCTATGTCTACAAGTCTCATCTTCTGTTTCAAAAGCCATTCACTGAAGCAGCACAGACCAACTTTTTTCCAACTGGCCCCAAGCACACATTTGGGGACATATGCTCTGAGGATCTGGATGTGCCCTCTCACCTCTAAGTTTCCTTCCAAGCTGAATGTCATAGTAAAATGCCTTGCTTCCCATTCCTCTTTTGACACCTAAACAGATCCTGAAATTCCACCTATTCCAAGGAGCCTTTCCAGGTTTTGCGGAGAGATATGAGATTCCACTAGCCTACTTCATGTTAACCGAACTCAGTGTTCACATATATTTCCATTACCTCCTATTCCTTAAAAAAGTATCATCATATTTATGTAACACATCAAATATGATTATAACTAAAGTTCTATTCTTTTTTTTTTTTTTTTAGGTTTTTTTTGGAGACAGGGTCTCGCTTTGTGGTTCAGGCTGGCCCTGAGCTCAGCCTCAAACTCACATCACAATCCTCCTGCCTCTGCCTCCCGAGTGCTGGGATTACAGGCGTGAGCCACCACGTCCGGCACTGTGGTATGTGGTACTGGTTGCTGCTGGGTGTGGGTCACCACACCCAGTATTGTTATGTGGTTACCGGGGAATC
>PVIR01016915.1:0-35846 GCA_004026965.1 Petromus typicus
TTTTTCTTTCAATACATTTAAAAATGTTCCACATTTTGTGGTTTCTCTCACTTCTAGTAAAAAGTAGACTATTAATTGTATCATTTTTCTTCTGTATGAAATGAGCCTATTTTCTTGCTTTCAAATTTTCTTCTTTACATTTAGTTTTCAGTGGTATGAGCATAAAATTATTAAAATGGATTTTCTGTGTTATAATATGTAGTGTTTGTCAAATATAGTGCTTCCATAACTTCCATAAAGTTCTGGGAAATTTCCAGGTGATTTTTCCTCAAATGCTTTTCTATGTCATATTATCTTTCCTGTCCTTCTGATACTCCAGTTACATACATTTTATCTTTGTTATGCTATCTAGTATGATCTTAAAGTGCTGTTCATTATTTCATCTTTATTTGTCCCTTTTCTTTGCATTGATAACTTCTATAGACTCTATTATGTCTATTCAATTCTTAAATATATTCAGTGATTCATTTCTAACTTCAGAAATTGTATTTTCTAGAATTTCTTGGGGGTTTTTTGTTTGTTTATTCTTTGTTTGTTTTTTGAGACAGGGTCTCACTTTGTAGTTCAGGCTGGCCCTGAGCTCACTATTTAGTCCAGGTGAGCCTGGAACTCACAGCAGTCCTCCTGCCTCTGCCCCCTGATTGCTGGGATTACAAGTGTGAGCCACCACACCTGGAATTGTGGGGTGTGGTACTGATTGCTGATGGGCATGAGTCACCATGCCTGGCATTGTTATATGTGGTTACTAGGGATCAAACTTGAGACCTAGCCCTTCTAACGCAGGTACCAGAACCACTGACCTAAATCTCTGGCCCTTGGGTTATTTTTTTTTATTGTTTATATTTCTTTTACTTGCTTGAAATATAATGATGCATTGGGGATTACTAAAATAGTTTCTTTTAAATCCTTGTATTAATAGCCAATTCAAATTTCATCATAATTATTTTCTCTTGACTATGCATCATAATTTCTTGGTTCTTTGCAGACTGGGAGATTCTAAATTCTGTTCTAGCTAGTATTATTTTAGCTGTGGTTAGAAAGTCATGGAGATGGTAGCTGGATTGCACATCTTTCCATGTCCTTTCTTCAAATATACATTTCTCACTAGCGTCTGTAGGTTTCCATTCATCCTCTAGTACCTTCAGGTAGATGCTTTTTGTTTTATTCCCCAAGTTATATTTTTGTTTTCTGCATATAGACATCTTCATTCAGGGTGTTAGTCTATCACACTCAGAAGTACTAACCAATCAAATATCTAAAATCATGGAACTTTAGTACTAAAAGAGACAGGAAATTATACAGGTCATTAAACTTAAACTCAGGAAGATTAAGTGGTCTGACTAAATTCATTGAGCTACTATGGTTCTTAATGATAAAAACTATTCAACAAATATATGACTTAGTCCCAATCTCTGTGTGAAATAAGCCCCAAATAATTCTGTGATAGTTAACTATGGTGTTAATGGGGTTGAATAAGAAATGCCTAACTGATTGGTTCAGCACAGTTCTGGGTGTTTGGATGGTCTTATCAAGAGACAAGACCCACCCAGAGTATAGGTGGTACCAACCAAGAGGCTTGTAGCCTCCATGGAAGAAGAGGAAAAAAGATGTAAACCCTACTTGTGTCTCTTCAGAAGACCTCCAGTCTTCACCATCACCTGTGGACATCCTGCTCCAGGCTTCCAGCACAGATCCCTCATCTTTCCATTGCAGACCCTTCAGCTTCCTAATGCAGATTCCTCCGAGTTCCAGGCCTTTGACTTTTGACTGGGTCATGTGGTTCCCTGGTGCACTAAGGGCACTTATGTACTCCTCCATACCTGACAGCAGAAGACCATTGCAGACCCACCTTGAAACTCCTTATACAATAAAATTGATATAATATAATATAATATAATATAATATGTATATAAATATACAATAAGTTCCTTAAGTGAGCCCTATAGTTTAAGCACTATGGCCTGTCTGATGAAGAAGAGACATCTGTGTAAGCAAGGCACTACAACGCTACCCTCAAGAACTTGAAATTTCCTTGGGCAGCACCTACCTCCTCTACAGGAAAAGGGAGCTAAGACAGATAGAACTTGTCCAGTGTGCTGGTGTGATTATGCATCAAAATTACCATTTCCACACATTCCTAGGCTCATGTCTCCATCTGAGCTTGGGCTTTCAGTTCCACTAGAAAGACTGGGGGAAAATCCACAGAGTTTTGTTATTTTTCTAAGAGAAGGTAACAAAATGTGGAATGTGAATATGGCATTTCCTCCATTTGTGCCACAAGACAATTCACAGTCCGGGTATCCACAGGATCCAGTGAAGCTATGGTGGAAACATAGAGTCCAGAGGAGAGTGGAAGTCCAGAGGAAGAGCAGCAGAGATGGCAGCACCTGGGTTCTCAGAAGAAATGCAAGGGGTACCTGGGTGATATGGCAGCATGTCACTCAGAGGATACAGGGCAAGAGAAGGGGGAATATAACTGACAAAATTTGCTGTTGGGGAGCAATAGAAATGCACGGCATTGTCTGCATGTCTGTGTCCTCCCAAAATTCACATGTGGAAGCTCAATTCCTTATGGGATGATTTGGGAAATGGGACTTTTGGAAAGGCGATCAGGTTGTGGGACTGAGTCAGCATGAATGTGATTAGAGCCCGTACAGAAGAGGCTCTAAAGAGTTATTCATTCCCTTCCACCACGTGAGAACACAGGAGTGCAAGACAGGCACTCAGCAGATGCCGAATCTGCTGCTCCCTTGGTCTTGGACTTTCTAGCCAGTTTAGAGCTATCCAGCTTATAGCATTTCATTACAGATGCACTGGTGTCCAAGAGGAAGATAGCTTTTGAATAAGGGATTTTCCAGGGTCCTGGAAACAGTGCATTAAGTGGTGATGTCAGGCACCATTAAACACAAACCTACTGTCATGATGGTCTAATATCAAGTTTTGGGCTCAAAAGGCCTAAATAAACCTAGTTACAAATACATATTAGCCACTAATCGGATAGAATAACTAATTCGTAAAGTTAAGATGAGTACACAAAAAAAACAAAGCATATTTTTAAGCAAGAGGGATATTATATCTAAAAACATAGAAGTAAGACAAAAGGTACATAGAATCAGAAGTAATATCT
The DNA here is from genome assembly GCA_004026965.1 of Petromus typicus. Lineage (NCBI taxonomy): Eukaryota > Metazoa > Chordata > Mammalia > Rodentia > Petromuridae > Petromus > Petromus typicus. The sequence goes on from PVIR01016915.1 coordinate 3,128, forward strand.
TTTAGTCATGCTACAAAGTACGTTTAAATCAAGTAAACATTTGGCAACTTTCATTCTAATAAATAACTGTTCTTGCACCCAGATGCCATTATAAATGCAAACATAGGTTTCCTATGCTGAGAAGAGTAGGAAAGTAACAAGGATATTTACTAAAAGAAAGGCTGGAGAAGCCTTATTAAGTACTTTAAGATGCAGGTGCCAAGGTGTTACTTACACTGGTGAGATCATTCAGGTAGATCAAATAAAGAGCCGCACCAGTGAAGCTGAGGGGCCTCTGCAGGTGTGGAAAGAGGATGAGCTGGATCCTTGCCTGTTTCAGAAGGTGCTCTGTTGGGTTCAGATCCCAACCAGTTTGCAACAGGGAGATCTCTGTGTGCTCTGGAGCACTGTAGCATGAATACGCTACAAGGCAGTGCTAACATTAGAGCAGCGTGCAACATGAAGGAAAAGATGACCCATGGAGCTTCCCAGTGACTTATGTATGAGATGATGGGACCAGGCCCAGACTAAGGCCAGTGGGAGTGAAGGGGGAAACCATAAGTGTCAAGACTCACAGACATAATAATATCATGATTAATGTCCCTCTGCTTCGAGCGGGCAAGTTTCACATCAGTCATCTTGTATGCCAACAGCCAAGCACAGCACAAGGGGTAGTCTGGATCATTTCTAGAATACTACTCTGCTTTTCCATAATTGTTCTTTTCCCTTTTCTTAGGCTGAAGGTGCTTTGCTTTTTGCATAGCACTTATTTGTAAATATGGAAGTCAGAAAATAATTAGGGGGCTAGAGTCACTGTCATGTGTTTGTTTAATGCTCTTAAAAGAAAACACATTTCAAAGATTCCCCACGTTCCTTGTTCCTGCCATACTTTTAGCTTCTAACTCTCTGCTGCTTCAATAATAGTTTTATCATTCGCCTGTTCAGCTCTATCTTCTTGTAGAAATTTTCAAAGCTAGACAGTTCTATCAACACCCTTGCCTCCCTTTAAATAAATATCTCTAAGATGTTATTTTCTGGCAGCTTATCTGATAGAGCTGAGATCAGAGGAACTGTGATTTTCAGCAATGGGAGGTTTGATTCTAATATAACATACAGCAGGGCTCACTGGTGCTGCACTGCTAGCTAGACTGGCCTCATCTGACTCCCTCCCAGTATGCCACCTACTCCTGCTCAGCAGCCATTAACAATGAGAATTGTCACACACATGGCAGCCCAGCCTTGAAGTGTATACCCACCATGAGAAATCCAGGGGTGGAGAATGCATAATAATGAATATGGCTTTATTGTGCCACCATCTCTGAAGTGATCACCTACCAGCAGCCTAAAAGTCCTTTGATGAAAGGGGAGTGGCTGTGTGACTCCCTGCTCATTATGATTCCTAGTATTCTGCCTGCATTGGCAAACCAAAATGCCATCATTATAACTATTATTTTGTTGCATCCTCAAGGCTAATTTCACTCGTGCAAAGGACTATGTTCTAACTTGGTGTTATATTAAATATGAGGGGCCTGATGTGTTAAATAGTGATATCCAAGTATGTTAGTAAAGAATCCTCATTACCAAAGCAGGGAATCACTGTTGGTATATTGGCAAGATGAATGCAATCTGATGCACAGATATATTGAAAGGTGCTCTGTGAAGGACAGCTATAGAGAAGCAAACCAATTATCCAGTAATTTATGGAAGAAAATATATAAGAGTAATATTGGTAGGGGCCTATAATCACAGTACTTTGAGAGCTGAACCAGAAGGATCACAAGTTCAAGCCTTACTGGGCAACGTAAGATATGCTACTTTAAAGTAAAAGCAGTAAATAAATGTGGCTGTGGATATAGTTTAGTAGCACAGAACCCTTGGGCTTTATCCCTAATACCACAAAGAAAAAGAGACAGAAAGAGGGAGAGAGAGGAAACTAATATGGTATCCTTTTAAACTTATTTTCTACATATTTTCCATGATCTACCCACAGATAAGCTGGGAAATCTGGACCCCACAACAGAATTAATTAACATGGCCAATACATAATATTCTGTTTCCTAGGAATTAGGAATTGGGACAGACACATCAAGGCATAGAAACATAATCTAAAAGGTCATCTGTCTCAATTGTCAGTAGACCTTGGTGGAGCCCCAGGAAAATATAGGAACAGGAGAAAATCCAAGCTGAGAATGGGGCATAATGCAGACTTTAGAGAGCAGAAAGGATGTGGAACTGTGCCGCTTTTAAAGGAGAAACTGAGAAGATACAAGAGGCTCTGAGGTTTCCAAAGACCAACTGTACTAGGTATAACTGGGTCCATGGGAAAATGCAAGAAGAAATCCTTTTTTAAAAAGAAAAACCTGGGCTTTATGTAATGCTCTAGTCCTTAAAAATAAGAATTCCATTACTGAGAGTCAACCCTTTAATAGTATAATAGGCCATATGAAGAAGATATGATCATGAAAAGTTAGTTCTCCTTCTGGTATGGTAAATTTCTAAAAGGATAAGAAGCTACTTAATTATCTAATACATGACATCAGCAAGCACTTTGTCTGGACATCAGTTCTTGCTGTGTTAGCTAGATTTCTCTGGAGAAACAAAACAGGATAGATAGATGATAGATAGATAGATAGATAGATAGATAGATAGATAGATAGATAGATGATAGATATAGATAGATAGATAGATAGATAGATAGATAGATAGATAGATAGGTAGATAGATAGATGAGAGAGAGAGATACCAACATAGGTAATAAAGCTAGATTAGTGATACAGACAGATTTATTATAAGGAAGTGTCTCACAAGATTATAGAAACTGACAAGTTCCAAGAATTGCAGTTGACAAAGTAGAGATCCAAGGAAATCAATATGTAGTGCCAGTCTAAGTCCAATGATCTGAGACCCAGGAGAGCGGACTGACATATTGTATTCCAAAGCCTGGAATACCAGAGACACAGGAAGAGCCAATATTTCAGTCCAAAGGACAGAACAGATCAATATATCACTTCAAAAATGAGAAAGGAGAAACAACTTCTTGCTGAGCCTTTGCACATTCAAATCTTCAGCTGAGGGAATAAGATCCATTTACATTAGAGAGAGAAATCTTCGTCAATCAGCCCCCTGACCCAAGGGCTAATTTCCTCAGAAACACACACAGAATAAAGTCTGGCTAAGTAGCTGGACACCACATGTCCAGGTTGAGACAACAGACAGAACTAGTCATCACATTCTCAGATGGCCAGGTGACCCACACACTCATTCCTCTGCGGCCTCTCGCTTTGCTGACTTTGCCTTTATGAGCTGCTATTGTTTTGAATTCACTGTAATGTCTGATACAGGGGAATACTATCAGACAAAGAGGAAACCACCTTTTCAGAAATTCTGCTCCTTGCCTTTGTTGTACAGGAGCAATCTGACTTCTCAAAGGATCAGCCACAGCCTCCACTGCACAGACTCCTCTCTTTGCCTAATGGTTTACTGGTATGAAGAGCCCAAAAGAATCTCAGGTAATACTTCCAACTTTTAGTTTAGTGAAGCATGGCTGGATCTTTTGATCAAAGTAATTTTCCCTTGTTAAATTAGATCTGTAAGTTGACAAAGTTCAAAATTGTGAAAGCAAACTTTACCAGACAATCATTAAGGGTAACAAAGAAGAATATTCTCATTTCTACTTCTGAGCTCACTGACCTATAAATCTCATTTCTAAGAAAAATAGGACGATGTATTAGTGACTGATTTGCAGTATAAATGTATCCTGAAGAATTTTATGCCAGCTTTGTAAAATAATGCTATAGATTTTGTGCCAAATTGAGTTTTTAAAAAGACGCTCCATTATTATATCAGGCCAAGTGCTTCAGAATGATGAATATCATCATATAATCAGTAAATATGATGCAGAGTAATTTATATTGGCAAAAGTAATACTGGGTGAAAAACTGCAACACAAAATTAGGTATTTTGGAAGTCAGTGGCTTTGGCAGAATTATCATAAGAAAAATAAATTTGTATCTGTAATGTGTATATCCCACTAAGTGAAAAGTCTAATTGCATTCATAATGGAAATAGTCCAGTATAATATATTTTATATCATCTCTCACGGGGAGTGCCAATACAGTGGAGACTTGATGCCTGGCTTTGCTGCTGGCAGACTGAAGCTAACTGGTCCACGTGGCAGTCCATGACACTGAGGCCATGCATAAGCTCTATTTTTGTCATTGTGGCCACCTTGATCCTGATGCTATTAGGTAACAGTAGAGATATTTGGAGAAATAAACTAATTAAAATCCACAATATGGCTCATCTTGTGTTACTGCTTATTAAAATCTACTTCTTCTAAGGGTGAGCAGTCACATGGGACATATAGTTTTTCTTTATTTTTGGAGAGTTTTATTCACATACCACTTTCTAACTATCTAATACCAAAATTTTTGTCATGCTCCTTCCAAGTCTGGCTTTCCATTCAAACTATCACCATTTAGATTTATAAGTCTGGTTATTTATCCTAAGCAAAATGAACAAAAAGATACAATGACTTCAAACTATGGGAGGCAGATACAACAACTTTTCTTTGAAAGGGATACTGATGAAAGACAGATCTAGGTGGCTGTGAGGTAATAATAAAGCTTAGTAATAAGTTGCCTTATCTCCATGGAGCCAGTCTCCAGAGGTTAGGCCTTTGTCTGATTTCAGCTTGCCTGGCTGATAAATTTGTTTCCTCAGAATACAGATCTTGGTCTCCAGAGACCATCTTTTCTTTTCTTTTTTTTTTTTGAGACAAGGTCTCGCTTTGTGGTTCAGGCTGGCCCTCAGCTCAGCCTCAAACTCACATCACAATCCTCCTGCCTCTGCCTCCCTAGTGCTGGGATCACAGGCGTGAGCCACCACACCCGGCACTGTGGTATGTGGTACTGGTTGCTGCTGGGTGTGGGTCTCCACACCCAGTATTGTTATGTGGTTACCGGGGAATCGAACCAGGGTCCTTGCGCTTGCAAGACAGGCGCCGGAACCACTGAGCTAACTCCCCGGCCCGAGACCATCTTTTCTAGCATGTGCCTGGACCCTCAGAGCTTTAGTTTTACTTTTTACTGCAAGAACCCAAGTGTTTTCTTCTTCTTTTACACTAAATTGGTAATAAAGTTAGTAGGCATGCATGCTTTTCTACACTTCCAACTTTCCGGACCACGTGAGCCTCAGAGTAGTGAGTACTTGGAGAACTATGTGTACTCCATTAGCCCTTTAATTGTTTATTCCTCTCCCCTCTACATTCTATTTGCAACTCCTGGTACAACCCTGGGTCTTGAGGCCATGATGTATTCATGATAGATGTTTTTAAATGTCTCAGACCAATAGATAACTAAAATCTTGACCAAATTAGTTTTTTTCTGCATTTTATGGGAAATATTTTCTAAATCCATATATATAAGTGACTACTTCCTGCTCAATGGATCCAAGCAATATGATGTCAGTAATATAAGAACCTAATATCATAACCTTCAGAACAGGGAAGCACAAATTTCCTGAGAAAAATGTTATAGTAAAGGGCTGAATAGTTTATATATCCCTGAGAAGTGTAACATATTGCTAGATGACAGTTAAACGTACCTGACTTCTGCTGCTCTCTATTAACCTACATGAAGACATTTACTCAGTCACAGCTGCATGTTAGGTACAGAAAATATATTAATTCGATCAAATAAAGAGTCCACAACTAGTATGTCTTCAGGTGAAGCTCCCCACCACCTGATTCAGTGCACAAGAACCATCTACTATACTCTGAGGTGCAGATATTATCTGCATCACCAGCCCAAAGAGTCAAGTTGGACTGGAGATGTGGAGAAAATACCAGGGCTGCATTCTCAACCCACTGATGGTGCAGTTATCCTTTCAATCCCTCTAGGAATGCAGTATTGCTTTGGGGTTATTGTTTCAGTAAGATAAAGAAGTTCTGGAGATTTCCTTCTGGACCTTCCTATTAAAAGGTCTCATGAAGATCAAGGAAACAACAGAGGGATTCTGCCACTGGTCATTTGTCTCTTACACTAAGCATTCCATAACACAGAAATGACTGTTGCTTAACATAGACTACCAGTGACTCGCTTATTACTATATCAGGTTAATTAGCTGCTGTAAATCTAGATAATCAGAGTTATAATACTATATTGCTATAATTAATGTTGTGTCCTTCTAGAATCACTTCCAGTGGTGCCAGTACTTGTCTTAGTGAACCATTATAATTGATCTAGGCTAAGGGGCCTGTCCCCTAAATTAGACTTTACACAGTTGTGGGAAGAGCTGGAGCACAAAGGTCCAGGAGAGAGCATGGAATATTTAAGGACACTGGAGTAAACAAGTTGGATATTTCAAAGAAATCTGAGAAACTAGGCACATAGAATGACTGATGTGGGATCCCAAATGGAAGGCTCTTTGTGAAGAGCATAGCAGCTGTTGTGTCTACGTGGCTGTCATTTCTGTGCATTTATAGCCAGCCATCTGGCAGGTGTGTGGAACTAGAGCTGGTCATCAGAGCCAAACGTTAGGAAGAAGAACTGGTCTTGAAGCAGAAGTAAAGGAGAATGAGCTGGAAGCTGCTGGGTGCTGCTCTTTTCTTGCCTCAAAGTTCTGCAGGCAGCAGTGATTGCTTCATTCCACCTCCCATGTCCCCTGCAAGTTCATATTCTGAGCAACTGTAGCCTGGCTCTAGATAGGGACAGAGTATTGGGAACCTCAGTGCCTGGCTTAACCAAGCTAACTGCAATATAACAAAAAATAATGATATGGAGATGAGCAGAATATTGTGTGGAATGAAAAAGAGAATCAACAGAAGATGCTAAGAAGTAATAATGAGTAAAAGGGCAGGAAAACCAGGAGGATGTATTTTCCCAGACAGGAACAGCAAGAGCTGTAAGATGTATCGTCACTTTTGAACAATGCAGAAGAAAACTTAGAGAAAGTGAGCCATGACAGCTGGTCCTAGGGTTTGAGAACGTGGAGATCACTGCTGACCGTCAGAGCAGTAGATTGTTGCTGGCAAGGAAGGCCTGAGGAAACAGCATGGAAACCCACAGTGCAGGAAGGAAGATGAGCAATTATCGCAAGGAGATTTTCCTATAAAAGTTTGTAAAGAAACAAAGTAGTAGTCAGGGGCTCAGATGGTTTTCACTTTTTTCTTAATAATTATGAGAAGCATGGAAATATTTTTGGGTGCTTATTAAATAGTGACACCAAAATTGATATAAGAGAAGAAAATGTGAAAGTGTCTTTGAAGTAATAAAATATTTCAGTTAAAAAAAAGATAGAACTCAGTAGAAGTTGCACGAGGCCCGATGGTCAACACACCAGGAGGGAAGGCAGAGTCAGTGGGCCCAGTTACAGTAAAGTATAGGTCAACTTCTGAATTTGTTATCCACGGAAAGATATAGTCATCTTCTCAGTGAAATACAAGTCAGGATTATTAGGTGAGAATAACAAGGAAAGGGGAGCATGATAAGTCTGAGGGAAGAGTGGGAATTACAAAGTGGCTATCTTAACAAATGGAAGGTTAAATTAACTCAGAAAAGCAAAGTAAGGTGCTTAGTAGCCATGGATCCTCCTCAAGATGGTGGGGATAAGTACAAATGAAGACCAGCCACGTTATTTGTTCTTCCGCAAACTTGTCACTTCCTGGTTGCAGGAAGGGGTTAAACTTCCTGTCTTACACTGAGAAACAGAATTATGCTCATTCTTAACTAGGTCCCAATGAAGTCTAAGATACTATCTCCACCTCTTTAGGACCACATGGTCTCTGCTTTTCACACTCTATTCTCTGTGTCTGTCTGTCTGTCTGCCTCTCTCTCTCTCTCTCTCTCTCTCTCTATCTGTCTCTGTCTTTCAACATATTTTTTGTACAATTGGCAGAAAAGATTTTTCCCACCCTGGGTTGGTTTAATCTCCCAGTTCCAAAGTCCAAGAGTACATAACCTGAACCACTATTATCAATTTCAGTTTTCTAGGAAGTAAAATCAGACGAGCTTAGCTTGAGTCAACTCCTAAAAGAGAAACCTAGTGCACAGAGAGGTAAATTAACTGATCCAGAATATTCAGCTGCTATAGTCAGGTGTGATTATGAGAATCTAAACCAAATCCAAACATTGGTCTTGCAGAAATGGAATGTTACATTTCTTAGAGACATGTGTAATTAAAGAATTAAGTTTTAGCATTAAGAATAACACTGGGACAGTGACTTCTGCTTTCCAGTGAGTCCCACTGGACTTCCCATCTTGTATAAGTATAGTTTTGAGAGATATAGGACAATTTGTGGGTGCAAAGAAATGAAAACTCCAGAGAAATGGGGCAGTATTCAACAGTGGGCAGAGTATGCTTTATTTTGCTGTAAGTTCTGGGTAAATTGTAATTATTAGAATAGGCCTGTAGTGTGACTGTCTTTTGTCGTATACATTGATAGAAGGATAAATGGTCTTGGGTTTAGCTTTCCAGTTACAAACAGTCAGGACTGTTATCGTGTACTTATAAAATTTGGTTAGAGTAAGTGATTACACAGGACAATAGAAACAGTAGTGAATTAAGGCACTTGGTTCCAACCAGCCCCAGTTTGGCCTCTAGTCAGCTGTGCGATCTTCATCAGCCTGTCTGAACTTGTAGATCACCACATCTTCAGGGTTCCTCTGATTCCAGAATGTGTGATTTGAGGAACTCCGTGAAAAGTGGCTCAGAGGGCGTGGTTAGCCACAGCGAGATTTGTGCTACAAACTTTTAAGTCTTCCAGTTTTCTGTCACTAGCTTACACCTGACTCTGGGCAACCTGTGCAAGGATCACAACCCCGCCTAGCCAAGGCAGTGACAGTGAATGCTTTCAGTGGCATTTCTGAATGAACAATAAATGTAAGTTGGATAAGGCCTGAAGTTGGTTTAGGTCATTGCAAAGTAGCAACACTGTTTATGGTGTAAACATTTCTTTAAAGTGCAAAGACTTTATTCAATGTCTTGTTTTTTATTTTCTGTTTTTATTGCAAATATTATGATGTAATAATATAAAAACTTTCCCCAAGATTATGAAGGTGAGGAATCTTAGCAGGTATGACACCAATTTAGCAGCTCTGAGATATGCAAGGACAAACATGGGACAAAGTTAGGTTGTCTAGAACTGGGGGATGAGAATAGTTCCTGGGCACCAATACACAGAATATCTCTACCTATTCTACCACTCAGAAGTGTAGATGTACAATCACACTATGCTGTTTTTATATTTAAATTTAAAAAGGTAATTCCTCAAGGTACACAGGAAAATCAAAACATATATTCTGGGGAAAAAAGTTTTCCTCTTGCCTGTAATCTGATTCAAAACTAGGTCTGCCCAGCATAATTACTATTATTGAAGACAATGAGTTTCAGGTAGCCCCAGAGTCTGGCTCAAGAATATAACTTCAGGTTAGAAAAAAGACACAAATAGTCTTTTTCTTATCTTAAATCAGGGCTGGTAAAACTATTAGGCATCAGAGTTTTCATGGAAAGTGCTCCAAACTATGTAAAGTGCTACTTGAAAGTAATCTTGGTAATATTTAGACAGATGTGGGTAATAACCCCATCTGAGTTAGAGCCAGAAGGAATTAGACATAAAAGGTGGCAGAGAAAAGGTGGGCCTAACCCAGGACTGATAAAAAAATTCAAAAGGTAGATTTTTTGGAAGGTAGTGCAAAGGCCTACAAAGCCAAAAGAACCAAAAAAAAAGAGAGTTTTCCAAGAACACTCCATCACCGTGGTAACTGAGGAATGCACTGAAACACTAGATGGATGTTTCCAAGAAAAGTAAAGTAATAGTATAAACACTAGTTAGGATGACGTGAGTGAGCTGACACATGACAAATGAACTTAAGTGGGTCTCGTGATACTCTCAAATATGTACAAAGCCACAAATGATTTTAGCATTGCAAAACTGAATCAGTGACCACAATCCAAGATGTTATTTCTCTTATGCAATGGTCTAGCCATGTTCTGAACTGCGTCCACACAGCTAACAAAATCACCATTCACTGTAAACTAAAGGAAGCTTTTTCCTAATATTGAACCAAAGGCAGAGTCCATAAACATATCAAAAAGTTTCAATAAATATTAAACAACGAAGTGAGAAAAATACCATCATTGTAATGATAATGATAAAACTCAGGACTGAAAACACACTGACAGACTTATTTCATACCTTCATTGCTCTTTAAAAGGACTTTACGTGAACACAAATGAGCCAAATATTCATGATTGGGCTAGATTTCAGGGGTAGCAAAAAGTATTTGTGGAATTTTGGATCAAAAGAAAGTTGATAGATAAGAAGAAATGAAAATCTATCTTCCCTAGTTTAGATCTGTTTCTTGCAAATTTCTCTTTCTCACTATGAGGAGAAAACATTTTAATGTAGTCCCCAATTTTTTCTTGACTTAATGGTCATTCTTTTTCTTTCTCAAGGGAAAAGTTATGGTCCTGGCATAATCGGTGACCTCTTGAGAAAGATAAAATAAAACTGAATGGATTATTTCTTCCCATCCCCACCCATGCGTGCTAGGAGAATTCCATGGCTATAATTATGCATCATTTCCTGCAAGATCACGGAAGTATGGTCTGCAGTCTGTAAACCAAGATGAATCTCTCTTTTGTGTAGTCTGTTTGTGGTTATTTCATTACCTCTTGATGAGAGGTTGAGTAAGCTGGTCTAGTTATCCAATTCCAAAGGAAAGAGGTCAGCAAAATATGACAGGCTACATCATCTGCCCTTGATTTCCAAAATTAATAAAATGTGAAGCCAAGTTAGCTGTAATGAGTGATTGTAACCAACCAGAAACTTTCATTTCTGTATCCGGTAAGGATTTGCTTACACGAAGTGAGTGCTGTGATAGGATACTCTGTTGTTTTCTCTGATGAATTACTTTTCATCGCCATGTATGGGTTTGGGTGCTTTCTCTCTGAAAAGTAACTCTGTGAGGCCCGCCCCACCAATCAGTGTCGCCTGGAACCACTGCCTTCTTTTGAAAGGAAGATTTAAATTTCCATTGGAAACATTTCTATATGCCTTGGATGGGCTGTTTCACTGCCAGGCACAGCTTCAATCCTTCTTTACCTCCTTGTTTTTTGTATTTATGAAATATCAGCACATGAACATACACTGTGCTGAGCATTTTACATATATTTCTGATGGATCTATCCCCACAGCCCTAGAGCTAAGAGCTACTCTCTTCTATACCTACAACTCAGTGGCGCATGTATCACACCCAACATCTCCAAGCTGGCAAGTGGCAGAACTGAGTTTAAGTCGGCTATGGGAAAAAATGAGAATCGAGTTGTGTCTTATACTGGTACAAATCCCCATTATGGAGTGCAATCATGATGTGTATATTTAATGTACCAATAAAGATTAAAAAAAAAAGTTGTTCTTAACCATCACACTTTTCAAACTATCACTCTGAAATAGTTCACTCAGCTTCTTATTTACAGATGAAAAACTTGGGACCTGAACCTTAAAACCAGCTCTCACAAGAGCCCGGGGATTCTTGAACCTCAGGCTTTCTAATTCAATACTGCTTTCCTCACGATTGTTTAACAGTTGAGGTTCTTGGCAAAGAAGCATGTTCCTACCACAAGGTCTCATTGTATATTATGAAAGAGTGTTGAAAGGTAATTAAACAGAATCCCAAGTCTTAAGCACTGTCTTCTTCACTTGCACTACAAAAAGAGTTCGGTCACGTTAAAAACCTATGCGCCTCTGTGACCCACTCAAGGAAGGCCTGTGCAGGTGTAAGGAGAAGTATACTCCCTTTCTTCCTCTTAAACGTTTCCCAGAAGGGCATGATTGCTTTTGTTGAGTAAAAGACGACCTATTTGTCTGAGACCAGTGGCTGCCTCTGAGCAATACCAATTGGACCCTGGAAATCACGGACGTGAAAATCAGCTGGATGGATTTACAGGTAGCATGGGTCTTCTGAGGGGCCTGGTCATCTCCCTGCTGGCAGGAGGGAACTGACCTAGAGGACGTGTGTGTGTGTGTGTGTGTGTGTGTGTGTGTGTGTGTGTGTGTGTGTGTATCTGGACCACAAGACAAGGGAGTGAAGAGAAAAAGGATAAGAACCATTTGAAGCAGAGAAAAATCTTCTCTGCCATGTGTTTACCTTTGGGGAAAGCAGTTTGTAATTCTTTCAACATTTTTGTGCAATTCTTATTTTAGTATATAAAATCCCACAAATAAATTGGCAGAGTAGGGGATGTGCAGGCATGAATCAAGAATTCACTTTAAGAGAATGGAAATATTTACATCAGAGAAACAATGACTTGTTTCACACATTTTATTTATTTTGATTTTCTTTAAGGAGTGTAGTTAGAAATAACATATTATTTTTACAGACCCTAAAAACTTTATTCTTATGCTAAACCACATATCTTACTCTGTCCTAAAACCACACACACACACACACACACACACACACACACACACACACACACAGTATTCAAGACCCTCCATAACCTGAGTCACTGCATCACGTCTCAAGCCCCCACCACACAGATCCACCTGCCCCCGTCACCCTACACTTCAACACAGAGCCTCTGGGTGTTCCCTAAATGCCAAGGCTTTTGAATTTCATTTGCTCTGCCATCTTCTTCTACCATAGATTCCTTTTCCCCTCTTCAGACTAGAAATGGCGCACATGTATTTCCACGTCCACATCTGTGTGAGCACCTCCTCCATTCCCACAACCCCGGGTCTCCATCCCTTTCGCCCTTTTCACTAACACACACAGTGAGCCCAGACGACTGAGCTGTGGATGGCTGTGTACATCTGCCTCTCCAACATGTTCAGCTCGACTGCTACCCTGAGTATTTTAAGTTTCTTCAGAGCATAGACTATGTCTATATACGCCTGTACCCTACAAGTTTTTCAAGTGACAAATGAACTGACCAGTTCAATACATTGAATGAATGCATTTACATATCTTTCCCTAGCTATGAAGATAAAAATATTAAACTAGCCCAGTCTCTTGCCTGAAAGCAGGACCTTAGCAGTGCTTCTTGCCAGGTCTTCCCTCCTATGATAATGAGAGAAAGCAAGTGACACACACAACCATTAAAAACCTCTACCTTCAGGTTCAGCACCTATGCTGGTTATTATTTATATGGCGCTGTAAATCCACTCTCCACCTTTTCTGCCCTGCTCAAAACTCTGAGAAATTTAATGCTAGAAACTGCATCTGTCAGATGGTTTTGTCCTCCAGCTTCCACTGGGAATTGGGATTAGCTATTGAGGAACACTGGTAAGACCTCAAAGGGGGTGGTAAGTGACAATGGCAGTTCCTTCCCTACCTTTGCTAGAACATAGTTGGGCAGTGGCTGCAATACTGTACCTAGACTCCCAACTCCTATCAAGCAGCCTTTCTTACATTGCTGCCACAACAAACTGCTACAAATGTGATGGTTTAAAACAACATAAATTTATTGTCTAATTATTTGCTAGGTCAGAAGTCAGGTGGTGTCTTGGTGGACTAAAGTCAAGATGTTAGCAAGATTGCATTCCAACTTGGTGGCGCTAGAGAATCCATTTCCCTACAATTTCCAAAGTTTAGGCTTTGCCCACGTGCCTTTCTTGGTGACTCTCCACCATCTTCAAGGCCATTATCATCACCACATGTCTTAGACTCATTTTCCTTGGTCACATCAAGAAAAGGTTCTCAGTCTTTAAGGCATGTATGATTGGACTGGACTCAATCTGATGATTTGGTATAATTACCCTTTTTAAATTTTCAACTTTAATTATATCTGTAAAGTCCCCTTTGCTGTGTAAAGTAACATCTTCTCAGGTTCTGAGGAGTAGCGGATCAATATGCTTGATAAATCGTGTTTCTTTCTATTTCACATGAGTTCAGCTCCTTTTAATTCCTGTAGCACTGTTCTTTTGATATGGTCCAGAAGCCTACACATGGCAGGGGCTTTGGACGTTGTTCAACCCCAAGGCCCAACCGTCTCTGTTGACTCCCCAATGGTAGTTCCACACCCTCAGTCTGATACACAGTTTCTTGGTTAAGTCCTCCTCAGTGAACTCTTTGAGCTTGCTGTGTGATTCTTGCCAGAACTAATATCACAGTATTCAAAACCCATCACAGATAACATTGTGTGTCAGGAGCTCTACTGCACTGACAAAGACACTTTTCTTCTGTTAGAATATCACTGGAGATCCCATTAGTCTATCACAATCCTTATCAGAGTAGCTACATGCATGGATTAGTAGCAGTTCACTCACCACTTACTTTCCTTGTGTGTCTCAATGGGTGAAAAGTTAAAATGGGTTTTGATGTTTATGAAATACATATGAAGAGAGAATTCATTCAGCAAAGCCTGAGCAGCTGCGCTACATTGAACACTGTTGAAAGATCATCTAGTTCTTCCTTCTCAACCAGAAGAATGAAGGACACAATGAAGATCTTAGTTCCTCAACCTTTCTTCTGGCTTCATTCGCCATTATGAAGTGAGAGAAGAAAGAAGCAGAATGCCCCTCTGCACAAGGACAAATCATTCCTTCCTCCTCTTATAAAGCTACAGATACACCTCACAATTTTCCAAAAGATTGAGTGTTCTTAGTTTGAAATGTTCTGCTGGCACATCAAAGTGTGTAACAGAGGATGGGCTAGACATGTGATTTTGGGGAAAATGACCTCTTTTATAGTCTTTATGTTACTCAGAACAGTTTATCTAGATTAACCAAATCTCAGTTTCTTGAAAATTGAGATAAGCTGACTTCTTTGTGAAAATGAGAACCAGTTACAGGTCAGACACCTCTCTAGAGTACCTGGGGCTATGCAAGCCTCCCTAGCCACCAGCTGCACCATCTCAATATGCTGCCTCTCAGCTTTTGAAACACACATAGTGAAGGCTGGAGTCTTCCACTGACAAGTCTTTAAGTCCAAAAGCACCATCACTTCCCAGTGATCAGAACAAGAGTCACCTTGGCTCTGCCTAAGGCAAAGGGCACAGGGATTTGTAATCTTCCTATCGGTCTAATGGATAGAAAAAAACAAATTTAAGTGAGAATTGTGTCTCTGCCATACTTCTTTAGGACACTGTCCAATTTGACTTTGTATGATAAACTTTCCACCTAAAATACAATCTGTTGAGTACAGAAACTTGAATAAGTTGTTTCTGAATTCCACCCCCACCCAATAGCTCTCTAACATAGTTTCTGGCACACTGCCCAAGTATATTTTTCAAACTCATTCTTTTTATTTTATAAATAGTTATTAAATGCTAACCATGTGCCTGGCAAGGTGTTAGGCATGGAGATATAGCTCAGAACAAAAAATATACACAGATCTCTAATCTCTGAAACCTAAATTAATCTCATAAAACTTCGATTTTAGTGTGGAAGGAAAACAAACCAAAAAGACAGAAAAGATGTATGATAAGGTGGCTCTTGATGTGCACAATAGAAAACACAAAGCAGGAAGGGGGACCATGAATTATGTATGCGGCAGAAGTGAGGGCAGATAATGAGTCTAACAGGAAAGAGGGCTGACCAGGCAGCCCTAGGCATCTAGCAGTGGGTGACACGGCCCAGCACAAGGGGTAAGGCAAGGTCAACCTCGATGCTCTGCAGGAAGACGCACAGGTGCTGGGACATGAGCAGGAAAACAGAGGGTCTTGCAGGAAGCAGGATTCAGTTTCCTGTCCACTCCTGAACACTGATGTGGAGACCAGAAAGGGGAGTTTCTCATGGCGCTCTTCGTTTGCCAACAGTCTTGGAAACTAGCAAGAGTGCATTTTAACCACAGCCCATGGACAAAATTAATTGGTTGTCTCTGTCCTATATTTTCAGGCACTTCTTATATTTTCATTTTCTTTTTTCACTCAAATAGAAAATCCTAATAGCATCTGTGGAGCCCATTAAAATGTCCTTTCTTAAGGCTATTAGCTGCTGCTTCTTGCATTTCCTTCCCCCTCATATGAAATTTCTGCCTTACACATAGCTGCAAAGAAAAAAGACTTCTAAAAAACCTGAGAATTAAAAGCCCCTCTGAAGAATGCTCCTGCTGGGTTGATGTTTCTGTAATTTTTCCTTCAATGCTTTTATACTCTTCACCATTCTCAGATAATCATCTAGGCTGTGGAGTTTATGAAAGTTACGTTGATATGTATCTGTTGTATATTCAACTGTCTATGACTTGTGGGTGATCTCTGCTCAGGGTCTAATAACTATAAATTTTTCATTAAAAGACTAGATCTTTGGAACTTTCAACCCTTTTTATTAACACCTGCACTACTTAAATCATCCTCAGTGTGAGAGAGGTAGAAAGACAGACACCTCGAGTCCTGTTTCCAGTCAATAAAACTCTACATGTTCTTGAACCTGCTTCCCTCTTCCAAGAGTCTAAATTGATTACTTTACTCATGGATAATAATTATCATCAGTTTTACAGTAATCACATATTTTTAGTCATTACCCAGGCATTCTATTAAGTACCTTAGTGCATTACCTTTTAAAATTACAATAAAAGCACCTGTAACAAAATTTAACACATAAAACATTTTAAGTTTATGGTGCTGTAGCATAACTATATGCGAATGATCCTTAGATCTTTTTCATCTTGCCAAACCAAAATTCTCTATTCACTAAAAGATAACTTTATATTCCTCTTTTCTCAGCCCCCTAGCAATATCCATTCTATTTTAATGTTTCTAGGGGTCTGATTATTAAATTTAGTACACAGAAGAGACATGTAGTATTTGCATTTTTGTGACTGGGTTATTTTTAGTATAATTTTCCCCTGGTTGATACATATTGAAGCATTTGACACCCTTCTCTCCTTTTCTTAGACTGAAAATACCCCATAAGTACATATAACGTTTTCTTTACTATTCTTCTTCCGATGAATATTTAAGTTTTCTCTGTTTCTTAGCTATTTTCAGAAATACTACAACTGACATGGTTGTAGTTTGTCCTTGAAATTTTAAAAATATTTTGATATATAGGTTTAGGATCTGTTATCCAAAGTATTTTGGATTTTCAATTTTTTTATATTATGGAATACCTTGTTATACATAATAAGATATCCTGGGCACGAGACCAAATTCTAAATACAACATTTATTTCTGTTTCATATATATGAGGTTTGGAAGTAACACTATATAATATTTTAAATAAATTTTTCATAAAACAAAGTTTTGTGGAGTGGAATTTTCTATTTGTGGTGTCAAATTAACACTCAAAAAAGTTTTAGGTTTTGGAGCATCTAGGACTAGAGGTCGAGTAAGGAATACCCAAACTGTGTAACCCAGAAGTTATACTGCTAGAATCATATGCCAGTTTTGTTTTTGTCATTTAAGAAACATCCGTGCTGATTTCCCTGTTTACTACACCACTTTGTATTTCCACAAGCAGTGCACAGGGGTTCTGATTTCTCCACATCTTCAACAATGCTTTTTATTTTTTGTTTCAGTGCTAGTGGCCACCCTAAGAGGAAGGAGGGGAAGTTTCATTTGGTTTGATTTGCGTTTCTCTAATGGCACTTGAAGTTGAGCCTCTTTCCATATACTTATTGGGAATTTACATATTTTCTTTACTGGGATGTCTTTTTTAGTCCTTCGCTCATTTTTTATTTCTGTTTGCTACTGTTGAGTTGTAGGAGTCCTCCACACATTCTGACTGCTGACCCTTTATTTAATATATGGCCAGCGAACGTCTGCTCTCATTTTGTAGTTTGACTTTTTATTCATTTACTGTTTTTTCTGTTACTCTACTATTGTTGTTAAACTTCTATTGTTACATAGAAGTTGTTCGGTTCACTACAGTTACATTTGTCTCCTTTCACTTTTGTTGTCTAGGCTGTTGGAGTAAAAACTAAGAAACCATTATCACATCCAATTTCAAATCTTACATGTAGGCCTATAATCTAGCTTAAATTAATACATTTAAGGGTCTAGTTTTATGCATTCACATGTGGGTATTCAACCTTCTCAAAACCACTTATTGAAGGAACTGTATTCCCCAAGATATGACCTTAACTATATTTGTCAAAGATCCCCTGGCCATATAGATGAGTGTTTATTTAGCACTTTCTATTCTTTTTCATTGGTCTACACATCCATCTTTATGTCAGTACTATGGTGTTTTGAATATTATAGATTTGTAATCTTTTGAAGTCAGTAATTATGAGACTTCCAGTTATTTTTCCTGAAAGTTATTTTGGTTTTTCAGAGTTCCTGGTAGTTACTTATTGATATTAAGATTCTTCATATTTTTGCAATGAAGGCTACTGAGATTCTGATAGGGATTACATTCTGTGAACCATCTTGGGCAATGTGGTCATTTTTTTTCCACATTAATTCTTCCAATCCATGAATGCACAATGCCCTTCTAGTTAGTAATATCTTCTTTCAACTTCTTCTATTACTACTTTCCAATTTTCAGAGGAGATATTGTACTTCCTTTGTTAAGATTACTCCTTCCTGGATATTTTGGACTTTCATGCTTTTGTCAATAAGAATTTTTGTTTTGTTTTGTTTTTTAGGTTTTTTGAGACAGGGTCTCACTTTGTGGTTCAGGCTGGTCCTGAGCTCAGCCTCAAACTCGCATCATAGCAATCCTCCTGCCTCTGCCTCCCAAGTGCTGGGATTACAGGGGTGAGCCACCACGCCCAGCACTGTGGTATGTGGTACTGGTTGCTGCTGGAAGTGAGTCTCCACGCCCAGTATGGTATGTGGTTACCGGGGATCGAACTCGGGTCCTTGCACTTGCAAGACAGGCTCCGGAACCACTGAGCTAACTCCCCAGCCTCAATAAGAATTTTTTTCTCAATTGTTTTCTGTTTGTTCATCTGTAATATATAGAAAGAAAATCTAGGTCTAATATTGAATTTAGATTCTAAATTTGGCTGAATTTATTAACTATTATAGGTTTTCTCACAGAATTTTTAACATTTTCCACATACAGGATCATTCTGTGTTGGCAGATAGATAAGTTCAATTCTTACTTTCCTGTTTGAGTGTATTCATTCATCAATCCATCCATTTTGCTACCCAGTTGTACATTATTGCTTTGAGTCAGGAAAGACAGAAATCAGTCTGTGGAGCGCCTCCCCAAAGCCAGAATAGTCTACATGCATCCCACTTTTCACTTACCCACCAAAGAGTAAGTCATGCCTTGGAATTTTCTTCCAGATCATAGATGGCTCGGTATAAGAGAGGGACTAACATAGCTCAAATTGAACATTGCTTCTGACCCTCTCCATGCAGCTGATGTGGAGCACTCTTAACTTCGATCTTGTCTAGGCTATGTGACCTCCTCACTAACTTCTGAGTTCTCACAAGCCTTTGATACATACACTTGCTGAGCCAGTGTTGTGTGGAGGAGTGAAGTCCATGGCATTCCACTCTGCCATCTTTCCGGCAGAGACTATCACCTGATCCTTTAATAGCACAGAAAGTCATTGTCTCCACTTCATAAAAAAGGAAACTGAGGCTCACAGAACTAAAGCTATCTTTTTCATTGTTAATATAAAGGACCAGCAGTGCATGGTACTAAATAAATGTGATATATGTATGTATGTATGTAGACATATGCAGATAAAATAAAATGAATGAAACAAAATTCAGAATATTTGAGATTAGGTTCTGTTCTCCTTTCTCTTAAATGTTTAGAAAAATTATTTCCTGTGATTAAACAAGAACATTTAAACTCTAATCTTCCCACATGTAGGTCATCTTCCTGTTGTGTTCATTCATAATTTAGCTTTAATTTGTTCACTTGGTGTTAAAAGAAGATGACTTGCAGAGTTCCTGACCTTACTCTAGTAGATAGTGATATCTACTAAAGTATAACCTGGGACTCCATCACATATTCTTTCATATTCATCTTTAAAAATTGATGAATTTCCGTATTTCTGGGTTTACCCTAGACAGTGAACTCTAGAAGGTTTGCCATCTCCATCCTAGATGAATGGTCTCTCCAGGCAATTTTGCTCCTAAGGAGATTTAGATAGCATTTAGAGACATCTTTGAAGGTCACAACTTGGGGAACTACTGGCATCTATAATGTTCAAGTCAAGGATGTTGCTAAGCAATCTATAATGCACAGGACAGTTCCTAAAGTGAAGAATTATTCCACCTGAAGTGATATAACCACGTTCATTCTCTAAATCATTCTGATCCCTACATAAATTTTTTTCTCTCTTGAATCTATTCTTGAAGACCTTTGCTGGATTATTGGCCAACCAACCTCCCATAGAAGTGTCTGTAACTTGGTTTTGAGCTTAAAATGAGTCATTACTCATTGACCAATAACCCATTGAATGAGTAGAACTAGAAAATCAAAAGATAATGCATTTTTATATAATTCAACTCAGCCTCTGAGTATGATTTTTATTTTCATTGACCCAGTGAAGCCCATACCCAACTTGCCACTTAAAACAAAGGCTTATACAGTGTCTCTGGGATAGCATGAAGGTGAGTGGTATAACTCAGCCAGAAGAAAAGGAATTAAAATTGATCTCCTAGATTGTCAAGAATTTTTCCCTTATAATTTTAAAACTCTGCATAATTTAAAATATATCACGTGCTAATGAAAATAACTGAGAATATAAATAAATAAATAGAAACACGTCTTTGCTGTAAGTAATCAATGCTATCCAAACTATCATAGCAAAATTTGTCAGGATCAAAGGCAGTTTCTAGAGCATCTGGACAGTATCAGGCAGTATGACAGAATTCCTTCTTATTCACTTTACTTATTCATTGTTGTGCAAGTTTCTTTCCAACAACTTTCATCAGACTCCATCCAGATTCAAAGCAAAATTCTGTCTTTTTAGTATGACATATAGAGAATAAAAGTAGACAAAAGGGAGAAGGAAAAAAATACTGGCCGTGGCCGGTCAATTTAGAGTGCATGCTTCTCTCAAAGTCTTTATGAAGTGACTGTTGTGCCCATTTGTAAGATAAACTTACCAGTAGACTTTCAGCTCCTCAGAACATCTTTTGTCTTGTTCATTTTAGCCTTTCTTTTGCCTAGCACAATGGCAGCACACAGAAGAGCCTCAGTTAGTGTATATTGGCTCCATAAATGTATGCATGAGTAGGTTATTTTCAGTTGCCACTGCACTTCCAAGTTTTCTAGAAGCCAGATTATTTTAAAACCAGAAAGGAAGCAAGTCCATTTTAGGAGAAAATGAATGATGTGCTTTAGTCAAAGAAAGAATGACTTGGTAAATATAGGATGCAATATAAATCTGAGGGAAGAGCAAAGCATTATAGGGAAGATATTGGATTAGTTGATGAATAAAAGAATAAGCAGTAACAGTGGAGAGCAGTCATAGTCATTTGAATCTGTCTAAGCAATCCAAAGTTTGATGCCTACAATGATATACTGAGCTTGGTTCTGAAATTACAAAAATCAGTAAGACAGAAACTCCAGCCCTACCAATGCTCTCAGTGATGGTTCTCAAAATCTGCCTGAGCACATGAGTCACACAGAGAGATTTTTTAATGCTAACACCCTGCCATTCTCCTCCCCAAAACAATTAAATCAAAGTCATAGGATTGTGGTCTACCTAGATTCAGTTGTTTTTAAAACTGTCTGGATGACTCCAGTTACAGTCAGGTTATAGTGTGATGGAAGAAAGCAAAGAAACCAGTCTCACTGAAGAAATGTCCTTTGCCACCTAGTAAAGAAATGGACGGGGACCGATATGTAGGTAGTTCCTACTGCATGTCCGGAAAGGTGCCATGTGTTTTACGTGTGCCTCATTTCGTTCTCATTCTATCCCTATGAGGTAAGTACTATCACCCAGCATTTCAAGAAAAAACACCAAGCCACAGAAGACAGAGATATAGTTCTCACCATAAGGAAATTTTCAAAAACCAACGGAAAGGGCAAAGAAAATAGTCAAAGGTAGGATAAATTCTAAGGGCCTCAGAAGACTTGTTCTCATCTACATACCATCACCGACTACATCATTTGGGCAAGTCACTTAACTGTTAGAATAAGAACAACAAGGTTAAAGTCTAAAATTCTATAATCTCAGCTCAGCTAGACACAAAGATTATCCTGCATACAATTAAAATGTCATAATAAAGGTCACACATGAAGGGTTAACCAAAATCTGGCCCCTAAGAGTTGCTAGAATCTAACTGGACTTCCATGGTCCAGAGACAATGGTTGGCTTTGCAGATACAAAAACCTGTCAGACATTGATTTGGCTCTGAGGAATTGACATGCAATTACCCAAGTTTCAGGAGTTTAGTGTATAAACAATACTTCTAATCTATGGCTATACGAAAACAGATATTTCTGTTAACTTTGCTCAGCCCAGAGTCACTTGATATATGAATGAGGTCTAGGGAGAAAGATCAGAGAAGAGACACTTTTTTGGTCTTTCTGGGTTCTATAATTTTCCAAACAGAATAGATAAAGATCACATTTTTTTCTTTTTGAGATATTTTCCATTAATACCACACTCGTCAGTTATCACGGTCTCTGTAACACAATTGTTATTTCAGCTTCTTGTTAGCTTAAATTTTTTCAGTGTGAAGAGTTTAGTATGCACTTGATTGTGTGACACTATCTATGATGTCCCTGCAATGCAGGAGGTCACAATCCTCAACCATGTTCACAGATTGAGGGACTTGTCCCACATCCAGTTCTTGAAGAAAATAAATATAGGACAAAGAAGATGAAAAGAAAGCCCTTGTCCAGGCTCTGACCCCAGTGGTCACACTACCTTCAGCAAAGCATGTCACCTTTCTGAGCAAAGTAGGATTTCTTTACGAAAGTAAAAAGTATTGCTGCATATTTTTATATATTGGAGAGGTGAAAGTAATGCAATACTTTATCCACAATACAGTGGATATTTAGTAAATAACTTGTGTGCTTTTCCTAATTATTCTACTTGACCATCTTCATCTGGCCTGATCTAGCATTTGGGATAAATTTTGGAAGCCGAGGAGAACTTCAAAGATGGAGTTGTACCATGAGGCCACCAGAAAGGCATGGTTGTCCAGGAAGGCTCTTGGGTTGACCTAGGGCAGTCCAGGAAGAGTACAGTAAGGTGTTTAGATGAGAAGATGCATACAGATTTGAGGAGTAAATTTTTGGTGTTTTGACCTAAGGTATATCACACTCTTTCACTTGCCAATAGGCAAAGTAGAAGTAAAGATTTAAAAGACAAGGGTTTTCTTTTATTTAAAGTAAATGTGTTAGTCAGCTCTCTCTATAAATGGAAAAACTATTCCTCTATTTACCACACAAATGTGTGGGTTTTCCATGCGAAGCAATTCTAATTCTCTTAAGACACCATCTGCATGTCCTACAATTTGATTCAGTTCTGACGTGCAACATCCAGAGTCAGCACAGAGCCTACAGAGGAAGGATGTATTCCCCTGAGACTGCTTCTTACTTCACACTCCACTGAAATGCAATGGATACCCGGGTTATACAAACTTCTATAACATGGTTGTAAACTGGAAATTCTCATGGTTTCTTCCTCAGGTTCAATAATTTACGATAATGGATCACAGAGCTCAAGGTGGCACGATGTAGCATTGCCGGTTTCTTGGAAAGGCTATTAAAGGATACAGATAAACAGCTCAATGAAGATGTACATAAGGAAGGTCCAGAAGGGTCCTGAGCATAAAAGTCTCCATCCCTGAGAATTCAAAGGGTGACCACCTATAATTTTATAAGTTTACCTACCCTGTATTATAGGCACCATCATGCAGGAATGATTGATCAAACAATTAGCCATTTGTCACTAACTCAATCTCTTATCCCTCTACCCTTTCTAGAGCTCAGGAATGAAGCTGGCAGTGCCAACTTTCTACTGAAAAGGATGACTTTTCAGGACACCCAGGCACATGAACTCAGGAATGATTGAGAAAGCCCTCATTACTTCAGAAAGTCCACGGTTTTGAAGTTCTCATGTCATGAACCTGGGCCAATGAGCAAATTAGAACAAACGACACTTCTAATAATTCTGTACAAGAGTTTCAGGAGACCTGTGTCATACAGTAGGGTCAGAAATCAAAAATATATTTCCTACTATGTCACAGCTCACTATAACAAAATACCACAGACTGGGCAGTTTAAACAACAGCCATTATTCCTCACAGTTCTGGATGCTTGGATATCCAAGATGAGGTGCCAAGACGGCCAGGTTCTGGTGACCTCCTCTCGGCTTCTCCATTGCTGTTTTCCCACTGTGACCTCTTGTAGTAGAGAAAGGAAGCTCTGGGGTATCTTTATCTTAAAGAAAAAACACTAATAGAGCATCTGAGAGCCTCCAATCCAATCACTACATTTTAACCCAATTTTCTCCCAAAGGTCCCTCTAACTATACCCTCTACTTCTATTACACTAAGGGTTAGGGCTTCAACATACAAACCTAGGACACACAGAGATCCATTTGATAACATGGAGGAAAATATCCATACTGAGGATATCCTCCCTTTGTAGCAAGGGGGGAAACAGAGAGAGACAAAAGCAGCCACTTTTCAGATAAGATTTGCTGTCAGACTCTACTAGGCACCAAGATACTCAAAGAAAAATATATACTACCATCAATAGTAGTGGCTTAACTTTACACAAGAACTGTACTTGGCAGAGGAAGTGCCACACATGGCTTAAGAAAGCTTTGCAGAGTTCTGAGAGGTGCTTGAGTATGTAACCCTTTGCCTCCTACCTCTTTTCCTAACACTCTACTGATTAACGCATCTGGAGACCAGCTCCAACATTTTTTGAGTAATATAACACTGCTTTTATCCCCAGCTTTGTGGATTATCAGACTTCCAATCTAGAAAAGATTATCCTGCATATTCTTCCACATAAGGACAAGATCTTATCAATATCTATAATCTCACCACTCATATTACAGCCTGGAACACACATATTTCCCACTGCTTCAAGTCATAAATTTAGCCAGTTATTACTTTGATTACCCAGTCATTTATTTATGGAATAAATAATTTCATTTGTCTTTGTGTATTTAAGGTCTAAAAAAGAACCTATGCACTAAATACACAAAGACAAATGAAAATAATCCACAAAGCTCACAGGCTAGTGGCCCAAATTATATAAAGGTAAATGAACTGCTGTTTGTATTACAGCTAGCTTCATTTAATAATCCAAGTACAAACTGTACAGTTCATGCATCCATTTATTTGTGTATTCACTAACAGCTCAGCCCTTGTATCCCATGACAAGAAGCTAAGACAGAGGAAGAAAATATGGGCTTTTACTCAGAGGTTCACGGACACAGTCGCAGGCAAGCACAATGTCTAACTTAATAAGTACTAATAAATGTACTTACGAAGATTACCGGGCATCCATAGTAACAACCACCTGTAAGAGGAGTCACAGAGAGGTGCAAAGGGAGAAGCAGATTCACGAACAAAAGCATACAACTGTCAACTCTTGAGTCTTTTCTTTTTCAAATTATACAAAGTTATATGTTTTAATTTTTTTTTGAAACAGGGTCTCACTTTGTAGTTCAGATCCTAAACTCAACCTCAAACTCAGCAATCCTCTTGCCTCTGCCTCCTGAGTACTGGGATTGCAGGCATGAGCCACCATGCCCGGCACTGTGGTGTATGGTACTGATTGCTGGTGGGCATGAGTCACCATGCCTGGCACTGTTGCATATGGTTACTAGGGATCTAACCCAGGCCCTTGTTCTTGCAAAGCAGGCACCAGAACCACTGAGCTAAATCCTCAGCCCAAGCTACACATAATTCTTAAGCACAACTGGACAAGATAAACGTGGTGTTATTTCTGCTTAAAGTGTAGAGAAGTGAGAAATCCTGAGCCCATTATTCTGTTTTCCCCTTGGTCCCTGTGGGTGGCCAAGATCCCTAAGCTAGATCAGGGACTTGGCGTGCAAAGACAAACTCTCTCCTCCCCTGGAACATTTAACAGGAGAGGCCCTTCTTCATTTCTTTCCAAGTCCTGTGGCTGACTTGCCAGGGAAGAGCCCAAGCATTGCCTGACCAACCTGTGCTTTAGGGTCCTCAACAGGAGGAGGAGATTTTAGACAGGACTTTGTTTCTAACTTGCAGGGTCCTGGGAGAATAAATTAGGCATCACTGCTAATCCTGGGACTTCTGAGTTTAGAAGCAAGGAGAGGGAATAAGGAGCTACACAGGGCCTTATTAGCAACATGCCTCTGACAATCCAAAGTAGAGGCAACATGAGTGAAACTTGATGTCGCAGTTACCATAAGCAATAGCTCCTTACGCGACGGAAGTTTACGTTGTGAAATGTCATCCAGACATTCTGGTTCAGGGCAGAGCATTTTCAGATAAGAAGGATGACTTAAAAGTCAAGAATATAGTGATTTATCTGGGGAAGAAAGAGCTGGAAAAACGCTTTCGGAGAGATGAGCTCTTCCTCAGGGGGCGTATCCTCACTTCATCCGCAAGTGGAGGAAGGCAGTTTAATTATCAGAGTGTCACTGCCTTGGCCAGGCAAGCCACTCTTGCCAAAGACAATGCTTTGTGTCCTGGAGAAATTCAACATCACGAGTGGATTCTGCCATGTGACCTCACTCTCCAGAACTTTGTCTTTCCTCTTTAATGACATGTAACGAGACTCCATCGCCTCTCTTTGCTCCACACATTTTTCATTCAAGAACGTTCTCCTCACTCCCAACTCGTAATTTGCAATGTCACTTTTGTAGTGTAGCTCTTAAAACCACTAAGAAGAATGAGCTGTAACTAAAATTGCGCGATTACCCCTGGACACAGTTTGTTGTTTCACACCAAGATGTACTTTGCTGAAAACTTGAGTTGTAGCTTCGAATTCTAGAAAGGAGTCTAAAAACTTTGGAAGAATCCAGAAATTACTTTTACAAAACCAGACTTGCTTTCAAACCAAGAACAGGGAACACAGACTTGTGAGAGTTAAACTCAGTTGCCTACTTGATTGGTTTGAGAGCTGCCCGGGGCAGTGGTGGGAAGCCCAGGGCACGTGTGCTCCAGCGGGCAGGCAGAGCTCTCTCTGTCTGCACACAAACCAAGGCACCCCAGCAGCTAGGAATTAGGGATTCAGCTTTAGGTGCAGTGTTGGCACTTTGGGATAAGTAAGTGGGCTTGGGTTGAAGTGTGGGTACTAGGTCTCTAAAAGCTTTGCCAGCACTGACTTGGTTTCTCGTCCATCTCTCCTCTGGCATGGCTCGCCTGCTCTGTTTCTTTACCACTATGAACTAAGCAGTTTTCTTATGCTTCATGATGATTCTGCTAACCAAGAACTGAGTTCCCTCAAACCATCATCCAAATCACTTATTTTGCTTTAAGTTATGGGTTTCATGAAATTTGTTCTAGCAATAGGAAAACTGACTAATACAGAAAATTGGTACTGAGCGTGGGATCAATTATACCTGACTGTATAGTTCGGAAGAATTTGGAACTTACGGGCAAGAGAAGTTTGAAAATATTTGTATGATCAGACTGGAGGTTCATCAGTCTAGTTACTCAGAAACCATTGAAGCCATAGCCCAAGGCACCTGGCTACTGTGCAGAGTGTTAGAAGACGTTGGTGTCGCCCTCTTGGTACCAGCTTTATAAGCACATAGCATACAAGAAGTATGGATCTTTTAGTTTGAGATAGAATCAATAAATAGGAAAGAAAAACCAAAATTGGTCAAAATAACATGGTTTAAATATGATACTCACTACCATCAGCATGAAGAAGCATACTGTTTAAAGTATGAAGATGATTTTTAGAACTACAAAACAACAGCAGGTCCCTGTAGATCCCCTGCTTCAGAAAGAAGAAGCAGAAACCAGAGTTAGAAATAATACAAATTCTCTCTCTCTAGTACTCAGCTCCTACTACACCATGAACATAATTAAAGGAGCTTTTAGATTAGAGTAAGTTTATATCTCCAAGAAATAAGTTTACAAGCAAGGCCGAGGCAGAGTGGAGAATGATGAAGTGATGCTTTCTGTCCAAAAACAATAGACTTCACAAACATAGACCTTAAGAGTCATGGCTTCCAAGAGCCTGGAAAGTACAATTGTGCTGATATCTGCAGATCTCCAGGAAGGAGGAGGAATTTAGGACAATGAACTGTCCTAAAGAGCTGATTATCATAGAAGATTCCTTGGACACTAGCGTCCTAGTGAAAAAGAATGCTGAATTTTCATAGATCACAGAGGGACTTTCTCATGCTAGCCACTTTCATTGGGAAGGGCTTGCCATGGTAAGGGTTAGCCTGACACTCTTGCAATGGCTGCCCACTGATGAGTTGCGAGACATGATTCTCTACATAAAACAAGAATATCTTCAGGAGCACCGTATGACTATATAGACATTCCTTTGTGCTCTGGATATTGCCCTCATCAAATCTTCACTGGTGCTTACTTGTCTAAGCTGGTGTGGTATACTACAACTTCTGCCCTCCTTCTATATATGACCACCTCCTCCGAAGCCTTGCATTATTATTCTCCTACTCAACATAAAACTATCCAACTTCACAAAAGTCTTCCACACCCTAATGGCTTTGGAAAATATTTCTAGTTACCTTACTTAGCTGAAATTCTACAGGAACTGAGCGAGATTGGAGCAAACTTTGGAGGCTCTTAGAAATTGTTATTTCTTGAGGCATTTTTTTCCCAGACCCAGAACTTAATGAAGGGATAGAAAAGATATTTTCCATTAAGCACAGCAGAAGTAAAAGGACATTCACAGGAAGTGGCACCCTCTGATGAAGAGGCCTTTCCCCTCAGAGTAATCAGGAAGTATTTCTTTCACATAGTACACATCAGTACATTTCAAACTGAGTGAAACCTAATAGAACATCATAATTCAGGGTCACAGAGCATATTCTGTCATTTATTTTATTACATATTTTTAAAGACTTCTTCTGTTAGTAAATCTTAGATTTAAATTAACACTACTGTGTTTTTACTTTTTCATAAAAGCCTAAGAACAGTGGAGACATGACTGGCCTGACATATAAATAACTTGGGTTATGACTAGAATTTTAGTTTTAACTTACTACTTCCAGATGGTCTCAGAAACAGATTGGACCCTTACACAATTCCGGAAGGAGCTTTACAACATCCTTTCCTGTGAGGGGCTGAGAAATCTTGGGCCAATGTCTCTCAAAAGACACTGAAATATGCCTACATACAAGACAGGGACTTTGCAGGCTGTGGACAGGAGGCTGAGCCTTCAATTGACTAACCTGAGCTACAACCAGCTCTTGAAAATGAACTGAGTTTGTAAGTCAAGGGTCTACTATATTTTTGTAACTGCTCCAGTTATTTATGTTGTATACATCTGACCATCTACACTGCATTGCACTATACATTATAGCTACTCCAGTAGATACAGGTCTTGGTGAAACAGTGGCTGTGTGATTATGTTACTGATTCATTCATTCACTGAGATCAACCTATCAAAAGTCTTGGGTGGATATTCTCATGAGCTCCTATACTAAGCTCTTGGTGAACGTGGATAAGGGCACATTGTTCTTCAACTCCATCAGCATGATCAGAGTGGACAAGAAAAAGGCACCAGCTCAGAGGAAGTATGTCAGCTGATGCTGAAGAAAATACAGATACTTCCATGGACCATCTCAAGGAAGGGGAAGAGTCAGAGGTGCAGAGTAAGAACAGGGAAGCTGCAGCTTCCACCATTTTGAATTTAGCCAGCTTTCTGGTGGCTACAAGAAAGTCATGGTAAAGATCTTGACATAAATGCAGGAGGGACTGTGCAGAAAATCTTCCTACTTCTCAAGACCTTGGATGAAAGATTCCGTGGGAATATTTTGATCAAGTGATCACTGTAGAACTAATAGGAATATAATTTCTGGTTAATTATGTTCATTTTACAGATCGGATGGAAGTAAGTGGTTACATAAAGTAGAGGGTTATAGAAGATACTCCAGAATTTTAAAATATATGATCTACGAGAGTGAAATTACAGAGAACAAATATTTCATGGATGAGCCAGTCTAGAAATGGAAGTGTTGGTCATGGAGGCCTGGGAAGATGTGAGCTTGATCTGGTCCCATGCCGTGAACTCACTCCAGCTGTGAATTGTAGAAAATGAGTGTGTGAGAGACTTGGAAAAAATGGAGGTTATCTTTTGGAAGTTCCCAGAAAGATTATTTCAAGACTCCTCATATTATGCCTATCCTATCCATCTAAGATAACTGGTCCTACAAGTGGTCAGTGAGAAAAACTGAATCCATAAGAAGTGGTTCATTGTAGCAATTATAACAGGTAAGAAATAGGAATTTTGGATTATCTAAACAATAGATAATTGCTACCTGTGGGTAGCATGACCTCACCTGCAAGCTAGATAACCACCAAAAGCTTTAGAAATAAACTTGTTTCCAGGAAAAGGATTGAGTTATAGGATTTCGTGCTTTAATGTGTTCAGATTTCGGTGGATTGGGGTTGTCTCAGTAAGAAATTAATCCACCTGCAGTACTACAGAGTAAAATATGGAGAAGTTTTCTCTGTCCAGTGTTCCCATCATGGGATACCATTCTTTGGCTTTGCTGTCACTCACCTCTTTCTCTCTTTGCCTTTTCTTTGTCATTCATAGGATTATTTATAAGAAAGGGCTCAAAAACCATAAACATTTTATATACACGTAAAAGGAAATTTTCAACAGATGTCTATGATTTTATCTGAAGGACCCACTGGCATTGATAGTTGAAACAAGTGTATGTACAGAACCACGCACATACCACATATCTTTGCATATTCATCTTCTTGGAAAGATCACATTAATTCTAGTCAAAACTGCTTCATGATTTTGCTTTTTAAATAATGACTTTATAAAGTTTTTTTAAAAGGGGGAATGTGGCTGGGAGTAAGTAAAGATTGGTGTAATTTATTACCAACTCTTTTATGCCATTTTTTACTTTACTACATACATTTATTACTTTGATAAAATAAAATAAAAACTCCTTACTACATCTTACCTTAACTAAATGTAATTCTTGTTTAAGTAGGTTTTTTTCTGCTCAGTACCAAAGAGACATATGAAAATTTAGCAAGAAATTCACGTAAAACATTAACAAAACTTGTGTCTAAAGCATAGTAAACAAATGACTGTTTCTACCCTATTAAATTATTTTGTGATGGTTTTTAAAATTTTGTGCTGATTTCTCTGAGGAAATGTGAATGGTCATCCACTATTACATTTCGGTGATTCATGTTTCTCATAAATCCTTTTTGAAAGTGTAATACACTTCAGCAGCCTTTGATTTGCATACACTACACACACACATTTATTTTCCTAGGACTAGAATGAAGAGCGCCAGAATGAGTGGGCCAGCGCTTAGACTTACCATCTTGTGTGCGCCACCTAGTGGTCAAACCAGAAGTAGCCAGTCTCAGGTCAGAAGGTGGGTAGGACGTAAATGACACAGCCACGCAGATCGCAGATCGCTCTTCAGGGTCTCTCAGAAGCCAGTGTTTCTTTCTTTTTTTTTTTTTTTAATTGAAATCTTTATTGGTACATTACATATATACATCATGATTGCATTCAACAATGGGAATTTGTACCAGTATATGACACAACTTATTCTCATTTTTTCCCATCACCCTACCCTCCCTACCACCCCTACCCCCCATATACATAAACTTTGTTTCCTTTCTTTTTGTTATAATCTCATTATAAAACGAGAGTTTCTTGGATCAAGCAGCCACATAAAAATGCATTCCGTAGACCGAAGATATTGGTAAGGAAATACAAAATAAAATTCAATGTGTTTTAACTAATCAGTTGATTGCCAAGAAAACCAATGACTAGTTATTTTAACAAAATTTTTCTCTTATTAAGAATTCAAATAACAGTTCACAATCATTAAAATCATTAAACCCGTTATGGAATTCACTGTTCAAAAATAGCCACTTGATTAATTGCCCTCCAAGGTATAGCAATGGACAAACTCAATACGGTATAGCAACCCAGGCTAGGGAAGTCATAAAAACAATCCCAGGACTAGAAATCCTTATAAATGATTTTCCAGAAACATTTTTATGGGTTTTCAGATCTTACCCAGCACCAATCCATTCTGAAGTGAATTTCCATTCATTCAGCAAGTATATTTTTGAGTAACTGCCACGTGGCCGGCATCTTTCCAGGGGCTTAGCAAAACACGAAACAAAGCAACAAAAACTATTTCTCTACTGAGAGTTATATATTGGCACAGAAAGAGGGTAAAATGATAAGTGCAGCACAAATTTTTAAGACATAGTTTGATGGTGATAAATGGTATGGAGAAAATAAAGTTGGGTGTCGTGAGATAGAAAGTGAGTGTAAGGACGAAGAGGTGGCCCCTTTGAGCTCTGGCTTCAGAGGGAAGGAAGCATCCCATGTGCTCAGACAGGGAACCAAGTTTCAGATGACAGGGACAGCAAACATGGCCACTCCGACGCTAGACCGAATGTTGTTCGGTTAGTCGGTGCAAGGAGACTGTGGTTCAAATTATCAAAAGACGGGAGAGCAACAGAGTTGAGTGAAATGTAGACAAGATACAGGTGGCTCTGAAGGCTGATGCCATGTAAGGAAATCAATTTCATTTTAAAAGTAAAACAGCCAAAGGCAAGTCTGAGAAGGGATATGATATCGCCTGTGTTTTTTTTTAATTATCTTTATTGGTACATTAAATATACACATCATGATTGCACTCCATAATGGGGATTTGTACCAGTATAAGACACAACTTAATTCTCATTTTTTCCCATAGCCCCACCCACCCTACCACCCCCC
>PVIR01016916.1:0-35821 GCA_004026965.1 Petromus typicus
AAAATCTGGGGACAGTCCAGTTTTGAGAAGGAAATCAATTGACAACTCGGCGCTACAAGTCTGGCGGCCACACTGGGCCCACGCCCCAGCCTCACCTTTCAGAGCCTCCTGGACGTACTTCTCCAGGTAGTACTTGCGGAGCAGGTCGTTCTCCCGCGCCTGGTCGTCGATGCCGCTGGCCGTGATGTAGATGTCCACGTCCCCGTAGTGGCCTCGGATCCAGCGGAGCAGCTTGCGCGCGCCCCAGGGCAGGACGGCCAGGCGCCGGGGCGAGCTCAGGCGGGTGATGTCCTGCAGGAACTGCACGTCGCGGTCGGCGTCGTAGCTGCTGCCCCTCTTCGGCTCGTGCATCACGAACCTCGTGGTGAAGTGGTTCAGGGCGTAGAAGTCAGCGGCGCCCTTGACCAGCCTGCGCTCGGCCTCAGAGAAGTGGGGCAGCGCGGAGGCCGAGAGCCCGCGGCGGTTCCGCGAGGCCAGGTGCTCCCGCATGGCTCGCGGGTAGTCCCCGCTCCCGAAGACGGGCTCGGCGAACCAGGCGATCTCAAACTGCAGGAAGCGCTCGGCCGCCTTCCAGTGTGAGTCCACGAAGGGGTTGGCGGGCTCCGCCCAGTCCGAGTGCAGGGCCAGCGACACGGCCCCACGCTGGGACGCCCGGTACCGCCGGTCGTACAGGTGCCAGGCCAGCGCGTGGGCGATCAGCAGGTTGTGCGCCGCCTGGTAGGTGTCGTTGCCTGTGCGGTTGTAGATGTCGCTCAGCTGGTTGGGCTCATTGATGGTGATCCAGAGCCGCACCAAGTCCCCCAGCTCCCGGAAGCACAGCCCGGCGTAGTCCTGGAAGGCCTGGGCTGTGGCCGGGTTCAGCCAACCCCCACCGTGTAGCAGCGGCCGTGGGAGGCCCAGGTGGGCGTGCGTCGGGTGGTACAGGGTGACCATCGGGGCGATGCTGAGCTTCAGGCCCTCGCTCACCACACACCTGTAGTACCTCAGAACCTGCCGGTTAACCGAGGTCAAGTTGCCGGTGGGGAGCACGGAGGCCCAATCCAGAGCGAACCGGAAGTGGGTGACCTTCATGCTGGCCAGCATCTCTAGTTGCTTTTTGATGCTGATAAAATCTGTGCACTGAGCCTTCCGTGTTTTCAGCTTCACCCCTTTGATCCGGTGCAGGCGTCGGTTGCCCGTGATGTTCCACACATACAGGCTGGGGTCGGTGAACTGCGGCGAGGACGCCATCAGCTCGGGCTGCGGAAAGAAGCACACTCAGGTGAAGCTTGTGCTGGCCCAGGGAGGCTCTCCAGATCCTTGGAGGGGAAGACAGAAAATAAATGGTGCGCATGTCCTTCCTGTTGACTTGTGCGCTGGCTGTCGGCCTGGTGAATTGCTCTCCTTCCAGCCCTCAGAATCTCCAGGGAGACCAGGAAACACAGGGAAGCAACCACATCCAGGGCTCGGCTTGGAAAACAAGTTGTTTTCTCAGAAAAGACAGGGAAGCCATTTTCCAGCTCATTTGAACATCGAACCTAGGTTATATGGTGGGGTTGCCTGTGACTCTGTACAAATATGTCCAGAAATTGGCTTGGTACCTCAATTAAAAGCAATTATGAAGGATGCATTCTAAGCCCTGTCATAAAACAAAGGCAAAAGGAACATCGCAGGAGATCCTTCGGGTCAGCACTGAGGGTGACAGCAGGCTCGGTTACAGCCACAGTTCCTTTAAGAGGTCAGCTGGTGGAACCGGGTGAGCTAAGGCTCCCCTGTATTTGCTAAATGCAACTTTCAACTCTCCCTGCTACAAAAGTCCACCCATTGTCACATTCGCATCCAGTGTATATCCACCTCAGGAAATACAGCATTTATCCACCCAGCAAGAGTACTGAATGCTGTCTCTACCCAAGGACACTGAAATACCCAGGAGCCCCTGCGGTTAACCCTAACACAGAGTCCTGACTGAGCCTCAGGCTCAGCCATTGGATAGTGCTCAACTCTTCCACTTGCCTCCTGGAGTTAGGTGGCTGTCTGCACCCCAGTGACCTCAAATCATCATGTAACTAAACTAAAGCAAAAGGCTTAAAAAATTTTCCCAGGGGCCAGGGATTTAGCTCAGTGGTTCTGACGCCTGTCTTGCAAGTGCACGGACTTGGGTTTGATCCTCGGTAACCACATACAATACTGGGCGTGATGCCCAGCAGCAACCAGTACCACATACCACAGTGCCAGGCGTGTTGGCTCATGCCTGTAATCCCAGCACTCGGAAGGCAGAGGCAGGAGGATCGCTGTGATGTGAGTTTGAGGCTGAGCTCAGGGCCAGCCTGAACCGCAAAGCAAGACCCTGTCTCAAAAAAAAAAAAAAAAAAATCCTAATTGAAGATTAACAAGGGCAAGCAAAAGTTTTCTTCTTGTTTGAAAACATTGTTTCTCTTCATGACTGAATTTAAATGCACCAGGAAAAATCATAATTAACCTTTGGTAAATCTCTTCCCTCTAAACTGTTTTCTCATGTGTCATCTTTCATAGCCTAATTGTAAAATAATATTACTGCCCACTTGCCATCTGCCAGCCTGTTATCTAGGACATTAAACTGAGAATGTTTATCATGTGAACATGAAGTTAAATTTGTATATAATTAATTGTTTGAGTAAAATCGATGGCTAGTTTCAGTGTTTTAAAAACTCACATCATGAGAGCATTAAAAAGGGAATCTTGCTATGACACAAGGCAACATCTAACACATTGTTTTATTTCTTTTTGGTTTTGTTTTTGAGACAGGCTCTCACTGGCCGTGAACTCACTATGTGGTCCAAGCTGGCCTCACATTTTCAGGAATTTTCCTGCCTCAGCCTCTGGAGTGTCACTTGCTTGGCTTTTTTTTGAGACGGGGTCTCACTTTGTAGTTTGCACTGGTCCTGAACTCAGCCTCAAACTTAGCAATCCTTATTCCTGCCTGTACCTCCCCAGGGCTGGGATTACAGGCGTGAGTCACCACGCCCAGTCTTGTTGTATGTGGGTACTGGGGATCAAACCCAGGCCTTTGCGTGTAAGGCAGGTGCTGGAAACACTAAGCTAAATCCCCGGCACTGTTTTACTTTTTAAAATCTCCAGCTGTAGACAACTGGGTGTGATTACTCTTCCAAGCACTCTAAGTAAAGATAATGTACCCTTTTCTAGTGCCAGCTCCCAGAACTCATTTCCAAAACTCTGTTCTGCACTAAGGGGACCCCAAGATCCTCTGAGAAATGATATTTTCCAGGTCTTGGGTAAGAAAAGAATGTAGTGATACTGGGATACCATGTGCCAGAAAACTAAGAAAATTCTAAAATACAGGGGCACAGCCAGGTGTGGTGGCACACACTTGTAATCCTAGCACTCTGGAGGCCAAGGGAGGAAGGTCACTAGGAGTCCAAGGGCAGCCTGGGCTGGGTAGTGCATTCAAAACCACCTTAAATTACATAATGAGATCCTATCTCAAAAAAAAAAAAAATTCAGAGAATAAATGTGGAAGGAATAATCTAATCAAGCTTCCTCTCTTGGGGCCGGGGATTTAGCTCAGTGGTTCCGACCCCTGTCTTGCAAGTGCAAGGGTCCGGGTTACAACAATACTGGGTGTGGAGACTCAGGCCCAGCAGTAAGCAGTACCATACACCACAGTGCCGGGCATGGTTGCTCACGCCTGTAATCCCAGCACTCGGGAGGCAGAGGCAGGAGGATTGCTGTGATGTGAGTTTGAGGCTGAGCTCAGGGCCAGCCTGAACTACAAAGTGAGACCCTGTCTAAAAACAAAACCAAACCAAACCAAACCCCAAAAACTTCCTCTCATAGCCTAAAAAGTAATAAAAATTGCAAGTTTGGTGAATTTATGTTGAAACCATTGGATAAATTGTTGGAGAACAGGATACTCCTATGGTCTCAATTTATCATCAGATTATTTCTTTTTTCCCTCAGACAGGGCCTTACTAAGCCGTCCAGCCTGGTTTTAAGCTTTTCGGCTCAAGCAACTCTCCCAGGGACATGCTACTGTGTGCCCAGCTCTTAAGTAAAAATGCCAGCCGGCCTGGTGGCGCACACCTGTGATCTCAGCACTCGGGAGGCAGGAGGATCACAAGTTTGATTCCAGCCTGGGCAGTTTAGTAACTCAGTGAAACCCTGTCTCAAAATGAAAAATAAAAATGAATTAAAGATAAATGTTTTAGGTACCTCCATGACATTGTGACAATACAGGAGACTGTCCATGCTCTTAGCAGATACATGTGGAATATTTCAAGGTGTGATATAATGATAGTTGCAACTTATCAGTGGTTCATAAAGAGAGAGAAGAAAGCAAATGTGGCAACATGTTAACAGTTGGTAAATCTTGATGCAGAGAATATGTTTTTATTTTATATGTTTGAAATTTTTCAAGGTAAAATGTTGGAAAAGAACACTAAGAGACTAGAAAAAATAAAACAGAGATATTTGGGACTAGATCTAATAATATTTATTTACCTAGTTTTTTGAGACAGCCTTGAACTCACAGCAATCCTCCTATCTCTGCTTCCCAAGTGCTGGGATTACAGGCGTGAGCCCCCACGCCTGGCACTGTGGTGTGTGGTACTGATTGCGGGTGGGCCTGAGTCACCACGTTAGCATTGTTGTATGTGGTTACCGAACATTGAACCTGGGTCCTGTGCTTGCAAGGCAGGCGCCAGAACCACTGAGCTAAATCACTGGCCCTCTAATAATATTTATTAATTTGGTTTACTAAGATAGAGTCTCCCTATTTAGTTGAGCCTGGCCTTGAACTTGTGACCACCCTCCTGCCTCAGCCTCCCAAGAGCTGAGATTACAAACATGCACCGCCATATCCAGTTTGATCTAATAATATTTTAAAATGTGACAGTACAGAATTGTTATGTTGACGATGTCCCTAGAGAGGCCACTGAGTCTTCTGTCTACTTGATATCTAGCCATGCATCCTTTGGCTAATCTTGCTTTTTTTCTCTTTTTCTTTATCCTTTATATTATTGATATTTTTGAGAGAGGATCTGACTATGTAGGACAGGGTGGCCTGAATCTGTGGTGATCCTCCTGGTTTGGCTTCCTAGAACTGGAATTACAGGGCTGTGCCACCATGCCGGGCTGATTTTTCAAAAAACAATCTAATACTTCTTGGCAAACCATTCATCTCCGTTCATAGTCCAAGTGGCTTAACAGAGGCTGCAGGGGTGCAGATGAACCTGAGACCCAGAATGCACCTCTTCACCATCATCTTTGAGCCTCGCAGTCAGCGTCACTTCCCCTCCGTCTCTCCCCAGCTCCCCTTCACAGCCTGGGATAACCATGGCTGTCACTGTGCAGCTGTAACCGGACTCTCCCTCCATTCATGGCTAATCTAGATAAAGCCACTTACCTTGAGGACAGCTTCAGTGACACCCCAGGAGAAGTCACAGGGGAACTGACCCTGCATATCAGGTGTGGACTCTTGTAAGGGAAAACCGTTTTCTTGTATGATCTCTTTATAGTAATGCGCTGAGGACTTGGGTTTCCTTTCTTTCTGTTTACTGTTAAAATCCACATAAAATAGCCCTCGGCGGATAGTGTAAGCATCCTGCCATTCACAGCCATCCAGAAGAGACCAGGCAGTATAACCGAACACTTGAATTCCGTCAAACTTTATGGCTGCAGAGAAAAGATAGCAGACATGTTCTGTGGGCTGAACATTCTCACCCATGTTTGCAATTTTAGTGGCATGCCCAGGACAGCATATTGTGAAACCAACCATTTCCCACTGTACAGGACCCTTATAGAACATATATGTTAGTTTAGATGTGAAAAATGACAATGATCTGTATCCAGAACGAGACTGTCTCCCTAATACATACACCACCACCTACCACTGAATGACACATTAAAGATTCAAATTTACAATGTTTCTAAGTCTGAGGTCATCGTAGCTCAGTGCTAGAGCACTCGTCTGGTAGGGACAAGGCCTAGGGTTTGATCCCCAGCCCTGCAAAAAGGTTAATGGAGAAGTTAAATAAATAAAAATATTCCACAAAAAAAAGGATATAAATAAGTAAAAATACTTTTGAGATTTTAATGTGAAATCTGTGTCAGGGGAAATGATAATTTCCAGAATCTTGGGGCCAATATAGAGATGTCTGCTAATGACTAAGAGTTTCTCATTTCAAGTTTGGGTTGCTCCTCAATTCTATCCATTCTGTGGATTGATCCTTCAGGGACTAAAAAAGAATAATCAGTCCTTGGAATTAACATACATGTGGATATAAAGAGTCAAAAAAAAGCAAAGTTATAGAAGAGAATGGAAATAGCTGGGCTGAAGGGCTGTGGAAAGGGTGCGGGGAGGCATGATTTTAGCCTCAATTTGCTTATATGTAAATAGAAAATACAGGACCAAATGACTTTTGTGGACTGTTCTAGATTTAAAACTTATTCAATAACTTGTAGGAATTGGATAAAAATAAAATATGAAGATCAACAGCAAGAGAAAAAAAAAAAACTCAAATACTCAAATTAGCCCTGGATCCTTTTTCTTAAAAGTTTTCATTTTTCCTATCAATGCCTCATTTCTCTACAATTTGGGTGACTGATTGCTGACATTGCTTTGCTAAAAGATGGGAAATCCATGGCAAGAGATTGCCGGCAGGTCAGTGTTCCACCCAGCCAGGCTCTAGCTCCTTGGTGGTGCAGGGTTCGAGGAGAGCTGGAGTGGGCACCCTCTACAAGGCACATGGCACTGATCCAGGCCCTGGAGGTCACGTCCTGTGCTGCTAGACGCCCAGTCATGTGCAGGTGGCCCGAGGAGAGGATGGCTCTGTCCCCCGCAGACCTGGGACCGTCCTTTATAATTGGATTCTACGAAGCCGAAGCTGCAGAGCAGTAGGAAGATTCGTAGGGAATCCCATGGGGGAGGGGGCAGCCCGGCTCCGCCAAGGTAGGACAGCAGAGCCAAAGCTGGTCTCTGGTGCCATTGTTCCCATCAGCCATCTGTAGGTGTCACTGCTTTGGTCGTGGAAAAGGAAGGAAGTCTGGATGAGCAGGGATCAGAAGAAATCTCCAGGAGCAAGAGAAACTACTTAGCTTTGCCTTTAGGATTCCCATCAGTCAGTCAGGGTACAGACCACAGCTTCAGAATTTCATCATTTCCAATTTTATTTTGGGGTTTTTCAGGTAAGATCTCAGTGTGCAGCCCAAGATGGCCTTGAACTCTCAGTATTCCTCCTGCCTCAGCCTCCCAAGTGTTGGGATTATAGATATCCCCCACCATGCCTGGCCAGGATCAGAAGTTGAAGAAAGATCTTAAAGTACTAATCATAGGGATTTTTTTTTTTTGCTGGTAGTAAGGATCAATCTCAGGACCTTGCACTTGTCAGGTAGGTATGGTGCCACTGAGCTAATTCCCTGGCCCTAATCATAGGGAATTTTAAACATTTCTCTGTGTGTGTGCATGTAAGTATGTGCATGCGTGTGTGTATGTGTGTGCGTGTGTGCATGTGTTACTGGGAACTGAACACAGTGCCTTCACACTGAGCTGCATTCCCATCCGTTTTTTATTTAAATCCCCCAACCCTTTTATTTTTTATCTTGAGCTAGAGTCTTGCTAAGTCTCTAATCGCCCAGACTGTCCTTCTGTTCATTCTTCCAGTGTGTTGGGATTACATGTTTATAGCACCATCCCTGGCTCAAAGGTAACTTTAAATACCCATAAAGATTACTTTTTTTTTGAGACAGGGTCTCACTTTGTAGTTCAGGCTGGCCCTGAGCTCAGCACACATCACAGCAATCCTCCTGCTTCTGCCTCCCGAGTGCTGGGATTACAGGCGTGAGCCACCACGCCCGGCACTGTGGTATGTGGTACTGGTTGCTGCTGGGGTGAGTCTCCATGCCCAGTATTGTATGTGGTTACCGGGGAATCGAACCCAGGTCCTTGCACTTGCAAGGCAGGCACCAGAACTACTGAGCTAAATCCCTGGCCCAAGATTACATTTTTTTTTTTTAAAAGAATGAGCTCATGCACAACAGACCTTGAAGAACCTGGTTGAGGAAATTCTTCATCATGTAGATGGCGGTGGTGTCCTCCGTGTTCACATGACTGTCTGTGAACCAGCCATTCTCAGCAATCAAGATCCGAGGATTGCCGTATTCCAGTTTAATCCAGTTCAGCACTTGTCTTAAATTGAGTGACACATTTTGCCCCATTTTATCCATGGTGTTTAGGGGCTTGAAATTGTTGGGTCCAAAGGAGAAGGCGAAGAAGTCGGCTGTGCCCCTCACCTCCTTCCTCTCGGCCTCTGAGAAGAGGGGCAGGGCGGGCAGCCTCTCGCGCATGCCCGCTGGGTAGTCCCCCGGCCCGTGGATGGGCCCGGCGAACCAGCCGAGCACTGACTCCATCGACTGCTGGCACCTGAGGATGTCCACCAGGCTGCCAGACTTGTTTGGCTCAATCCAGTGGGACCCCAGCGTGATGGAGAGCCAGCCCTGCTGCTGGGGGCGGAAATTCCTGTGATAATTATGCCAAACCTTCGCATGAGCCTATGGAGACAGAACACAAATTCGCATTATTGGCCTGCACTGTCCTTGTTCACAAAGGCTGTAGGCGGTGATGGGAAGTCTCAGGGCGTTGACTGTTTTCCTGTCTTCTTTTGTTTTGTTTTTCTACTGGGAACTGAACCTAGGGCTACATCGCCCCACCCTTTGAGACAGGGTCTCCCTTCGAACCCCAGGCTGGCCTTGAACTCAGGAATCTTCCTGCTTCAGTATTGGTGTTACAGGTATGTTGCCACCATGCCCAGCTTTTTAAAAAATTTTCTTTTTTTTTTACATTTTGAGATAGACTTTGCTAAACTGCTCAGACTAGACCAAACTTTTGATCCTCCTGCCTCAGCTTCCCAGAGTATACAGGCACATACCATTCCTGGTTTCATGGACCAAATTAATGAAGCAGGACCTGGACATGGCAGTCCAGGCCTGTAATCTCAGCACTCAGTTCCTGAGGCAGGAAGGTCTCTGTGAGTTTGAGGCCAGCTGGGCTAGCCTTGAGTTCAAGGCCAGCCTGGACTATATACAGTGAGACCCTGTCTCAAAAAACAAAAAACAAACAAAACAACAAAATTACTGAAGCATGAAGCGAAGTAGGAGACCCCGGTGTGCATTCCCAGTGTTTCCAACCTAAAATTCTCCCGCGGCCCTGGTCCAGCTTCTGTCTGACTGCTCTCTGCCTTGCTCCTTTCCGGGAGGAGGCAGTGTCCAGGTGGGCACCGCATGGACCACAAGGTTTCTGCGAGTGCTGAGGGAGAGACGGTGCCTGCGTGCTCGCCCTGTGGTCTTGGCTAGGAAGTCCAGATAGCGCAGGCTCCAGGCTCCAGATCCCGGAGCCACCCCGGGGGGCTTTCGTGAGGGCTGAGTGAGTGCACAGGAGTGGCTTCCGGACAGCGGACAGCGTCAGGCCCAGAGAGCTCTGCAAGCGCCTTAGATGACCTGACGGTTATCATGCAGAGCAGGGAAGTGACAGAGAGCATGCGCATTGGCGTCAGCGTTGGCAGCCTGAGCCAGTCACAGCTTCTGGAGCCCTCTTGGTGCTTCCTTGATGTCTTTTGTGAGGGGTGTCCATTTAGAGCTAACTTGCATGAATAGGATGCATCTGGAGTACTGCACACAGGAAGCACAGCGCCACATCCTCAGCCCTTTGTATTTTTGAGTCAGAATTTTGCTAAATTGCTGGGGGGGGAAAAAACCTTTTGATTCTCCTGTCTCAGCCTCTTGAATAGCTGGGATTCCAGAGTACATCGCCACATCTGACTATGAGCAATGAATTCTAACTGGATAGATTCTGGGGATCTGAAAACGTTCCATAAATCTTGTTAGGGCCGGGAAAGTAGCCCTTGATGGAAGGACTGAGGACCCCAAAACTGGTGTTACCTTGCCTTACGAAGAAAAAGCTAATTTCAGTCATTCCCTGAAAGATTTTCTGGAGGCGTAGTAGCCTTGTGTTACCTCTGGCTGCTGATCCTTCCTCAGTTCATTGGCAGGCCCTAGAATCACTTAGTAGCCAAAGGCCCATAAGGACCATTCTGAGTGCTTTACTCTCAGAGACATGTTCAAGCTGTACTTTCCTCCCTTCCTCCTGAATGGGTTGGAAGCTGCTTCCGTCTCTCCCTCCCTCCGTCCCTTCCTCCCTTTCTTTCTTTCTTTCTTTCAGTCTTCCTTTCTTCTCCCTTCCTTTTTTCCAATTCAAAACAAAAGCAGTTATGCATTATTAGGAGCCAAAGGGGCATTCTTTGCTGTTTTCTAAGCACTCACTTGGTCCCTTGGTCCTCTTAGCGTTTTCAGCCTTAGA
Source organism: Petromus typicus (assembly GCA_004026965.1). Taxonomy (NCBI): domain Eukaryota; kingdom Metazoa; phylum Chordata; class Mammalia; order Rodentia; family Petromuridae; genus Petromus; species Petromus typicus. The sequence goes on from PVIR01016916.1 coordinate 10,328, forward strand.
AGAGACACTGATCACCTGCTCCTGGGAAGTCGTGCTCTTCTAGGATTGAAGCGAGGCACGGGCTGAGGCACAGACTAATTTCCCAGCAAACTGGACCCCATCAGTTGCCAAAAGGAGCAGAAGGAGGGTCCAGGAGTAGTGCTAATGGAATGAATTCAGTCCTAACGGGAATTCACCAGCCTACCAGGAATCCGGCAGGGTGAGTTTCTTCAGAATAGACATTCTGTTTCATGTCTCAGGCATTCCGTGAAAGATGACCTGAATCGTGATAAATCATTGCTTACATGTGAATTGAAGAAGAGTATGGCTAGCTTTGCGTGCCTGGAGGAATGCATGCAAGCCTTGTCATGGCCCAAGGTGACCTTCGGGCTCTACCTCATCTCTTTCACCTTGGCTGTTGTTTGCATGGCCTATCAGGGGAACTTATCTCTGCTCTGGGCCCAAGACAGCGCTGCATTCTCCACAGAGAACAGTTCCGTGTGCAGCACTTCTGGTTGTGACTCGGTCCTGTCTGCCAAGTATCAGTGTAAAAGGCTTTGCTCTGAGATAGCGAGCTTGAGTTTGACACAAGTTGTGATGAAGCAGGGATAGTGACAGGTGTTCTCTACGTGGTTCTTGGAAACAAGCTTGGTGGGGACACTAGGATGGGGTTGGTAGGAGAACCTTGCATGACAGCCATCCTACATCTTTCCAAGGTCCTCTCTTTCTTGCACAGGCCATCTCTCTGTGGGACCCTGGATTTAAGGAGCTCCAACCTTTGCCCTGTACGTTCAGTAGCTTAACCAGCAGTAGCTGCGTTTTCCTCTTGGGGCAGCGCTTGAGGCCTAATGTCAGTGAGAGATAGCAGGGGACCTAAGGTCTCGTGTTCCCTCCAGGCCCATGTGCTGCTCCTTTTGAGATCCCTGAAAGTCCAGTACTAAGATAAACGCTGTGCCTGATAGGAAGCAAATAAGATAGCACGCCCCACTCCAAAGCAGGGATGAGGAGGTGGAGGTCCGGCGGTCCTGGTGGGAAGGCTGGGCAGAAGACAGATGAGCAAGCTTAACACGTCATCCCTCAGTGTTTAAGCACCTCCCTCCCCCCAGTCATTTGTTAGAAGTTTTCTCAAATCTGTGTATGATTTTGGCTGAAATATCTTCTGTGAATTGCAAATTTGTCTCCTCTGAAAACTACTTAATAAAGTTTGAAATAAAATACTGTTAAAGAATATTTATTTTAAAGCTCCACATCCCAGCATTATGCCAAATGGGGAAAAACGGAAAGCATTTCCTGTGAAATCAGAAATGAGGGCGTCGGGGATTTAGCTGAGTGGTTCTGGCGCCTACCTGCCTTCCAGGCCAAGGTTCCTAGTTGCATCCGGTAACAACATACAACAATGCTGGGCGTGGTGACTCACACCCATCAGCAATCAGTACCTCCACACCAGTGTCGGACCTGGTGGCTCACACCCCTCATCCCAGCACTCGGGAGGCAGAGGCAGGAGGATTGCTGTGATGTGAGTTTGAGGCTGAGTTTAGGGCCAGCCTGAACCACAAAGTGAGACCCTGTCTCCCCAAAAAAAAAAAAAAAACCGACCAGGTTGAAAAAGAAATCAGGAAAACAATTCTATTTTGCAGCAGTTTAAAAAATATCTAGGAATCAGCTTCACCAAGGAGTTGAAAGACCTCTCTAAAATGAAAATTATAGAACACTGACAATAGAAATTGAAGGAGATCCTAGGAGAGGGAAAGTCCTCCCATGTTTATAGAGTGGCAGAATTAATATTGTTAAAGTGGCCATATTACCCAAAGTGACTTACAGCTGGGCATGGTGGCACACACCTACAATCCCAGGCCTAGGGAGTCTGGGGCAGGAGGATCACCTCAAGTTCAAGGTCAGCCTGAGCTATGTAAGAAGTTAAGGACAGCCTGAACTCCTGTTTCAAAAAGAAAAACCAAAATCTCAAAAAGCCAAAAGTGATCTATAGATTCAGTACATTTCCCGAGTGGCCAGGCTTAGGCCAGCCTGACTCCATAGTGAGATCCTGTCTCATAAAAACCAACCACCACCACCACCACCACCAAGAACAATAACGACAACAAAACCAAGCCTATAACATTCTTCACAGACCTAAAAAAAACCCAAAACCCTAAAATTTAGGACCAAAAAAGCCAAAACCTAAGCAAAAGGGTAAGGCTGGAATATCCTAATAATTAATTTCAAATTATACCACAAAGCTATATTAGCAAAATTCAGCATCATAGTACTGTCACAAAAATAGACACGTAGCCCAGTGGGGCAATACAGAAGAAGAAACCCACACAATTACTATCATTCTATTTTCCCTTTATGGTACCAGGGATCGAACTCAGGACCTCACACTTAGGAGGCAGGTGTGGTGCCCCTCAGGTAAATCCCAGGTCCAAACCATCTGATTCTTGGAGAGGCCAAACCAGATACAGGAAAAAGACAGCCTTTTTTTTTTTTTTTAAAGTTTTTATTTTTATTGCATCCTTTCTAAAATTTTGACTTTTGTGACCCTTTAAGATATAAAATACAAGACATGGTCAAATGTATGATGAATGTTTATTTTAAAACTAATCTCCATCAAAATCTTCCTTCTTGTTTCAAATACACTCATTCCGTCATTCTAGCCACTTTCTTTTTTGAGACAGGGTCTTGCTTTGCAGTTCAGGCTGGCCCTGAGCTCAGCCTCAAACTCACATCACAGCAATCCTCCTTCCTGCCTCTGGTTACCAAGGAATCGAACCCGGGCCCTTGTGCTGGCAAGACAGGTGCTGGAACCACTGAGCTAAATCCCTGGCCCTCTAGGCACTTTCTGAAGCAGCTCTGGAAGTCCTCCCTCCTGAATACTTTTATAGAGCATGATCAAAACTATGCGAATATTGCTGCCGAGTACCATTCAACAAAAAGGCAGGCTGGTGAAAACACAATAATGTGTCCTCAGCCTCTTTATTCACTGGATCTGGTGCTGTGCAACTTCTGGCTCTTATGCAAAGTCAAAATGACGAAGAAAGGGAACCATTTTTGAACTGATTCAAGACATTTGAGACAGCCACGGCAGGACAGCTAGACACTCAGGAAAAGGGCCCTCCACAGCTACCCCAGAAACTGACAGGAATAATGGGATGTGTTTGAAGAGAGGAGGAACATTCTGAGGGGGTCTGCAGCAATGGAGACAGCCTTGTTCAAGAAAAACAGTTTGTCCAAGATCAAGGACAATGGGAGAGCCAGTACTAAGCCCAGGCCTCCTGCTGCTTTTTTTTTTTTTGAGATAAGGTTTTTCTATAGTTCAGACTGGCCTTGAACTCACCATGTAGCCCAGGCCGATCTTGAACTTGTGGCGGAACTTCTGTCTCAGCTTGCCGAGTACTATAATAACGGGCATACAACTGTACACCTGGCTCCTCTTTCTTTTAATGCCAGCATCATTTTTTGTAGAGGACTATGTAGGTGATAACCACCTTTATATCTTTTTTTTTTTGAGACAAGTTCTCACTTTGTAGTTCTGGCTGGCCCTGAGCTCAGCCTCAAACTCACATCACAGCAATCCTCCTGCCTCTGCCTCCTGAGTGCTGGGATTACAGGCTTGAGCCACCATGCCCGGCACTGTGGTATGTGGTACTGACTGCTGCTGGGCGTGATTCTCCACGCCCAGTACTGTATGTGGTTACCGGGAATCGAACCTGGGTCCTTGCACTTGCAAGACAGGCGCTGCTGAAACCACTGAGCTAAATCCCCGGCCCTCATTTTATTTATTTATTTTAAATATCAGGGATCTAACTCAGGACTTTGCCCTTGTGAAGCAAGTGTAGGACTACTCAGCTAAATACTTGGCTTCTTTATATCGTTCTTAAAGGCCACAGAGCCAGATATAGAGCCAGCAGTGTTGTGCGGGGGGTGATCAAAGAACACTTGCACCAATGCATAGAATGTGTGGAAAACAATTCAGATGTTAGGTCTGAAAGTAAACTCCCTTATACAGATAAAACCTATCTCAAGAAAAATGAAGTAACAAAACCATACAAAAAGGGGTCTTGTTATTATAGAACCTTTTTTAGAATCTTCTTGAGAAGTGCTCTATCACTAAACCACAACTTTAGCCCTTTTACTTTTTTAAAAATTTGAGACAAGGTCTCACCAAGTTTCCCAGGATGATCTCAAATTTGGGATTCTCCTGCCTCAGCCTCCCAAAGTACCTGATATTACAGACTTGTGCCACCATGCTCAGTATTTTAATTTCAAGCATAATTTTACTAAATTAAAATAATGTATTCATGAATAAAATGATAATGAAGAGATACAATAGTGACATACTAAATAATGCTCATAATTTGATTAAATGAAGCCCCCATGGATATTAGAAGAGAGAGTAGAAGCTGGGTGTGGTAGCACACACCTCTAATTCCAGTTGTGTGAGAAGCTGAGTCGAGAGGATGGCAAGTTCAAACCCAGCCTGGTCATCTTAGTGATTTAGTGAGACCTAATCTAAATAAATAAAATGGCTGAGGATATATCTCATTGTGAAGGTTCTGGATCCAACTTCTAGTTCCCCAGTAACAGAAAAAGAAATGGGAAGATGAGGACAAGGAAGGGGTAAAGGAGAAGAAGAAAGAGAAGGAAGAGGAAAAGAAGAGAGATTAGAGAAATCACTCTTAGTAAATCCATGCTTTTCTGAAGTTCTCCTTGCGCAGGAAGAATGTTGGCATCCTAACTTTGTAGAGGGGGAATTGATATTTTAAAATTTCTGTTGCTATCACATTAACAACACGGCAGTGATCCTGACAGAATATTATTTCATGCAAAAGAACATTATCTCAGTTATAACTGAAGTCAAATATACTCTCAGTTGGTGACTGCAAGCCTTTCCTTGTGGTTTGGGAATAAAGAATTAAAGATAGTACTACTACTACTATTGGTACTGCTGCTGCTAATAATAATATATTATTATTGTTAGGACAAGACCACTTTTGTACCCCGCGGTGAAGGCAGACTTCTCACTGATTAATAAAGCTGAAACTTCAAGTCCTCCCCTTACCCAAGTCCTCTTAGTGTTCTGGGTACCCTGGGAAGCAAGGGTGCAGTTGGAAGAGTTTCTAGATAAGCATGTCTGATAAAGTCCATAAAGAAACCTTAGGAAAAAAGATATCTGAATCTCCAGGTCTGTAGTCATTTACGATGATATTTTTCTCATTCATTTATTTAGAGACAGGGTCTCGCTTTTACAGTTCAGATTGGCCCTGAGTTCACTATGTAGCTCAGGCAAGCCTCAAACTCAACAGCAAACCTCCTGCTTCTGCCTCCTAAATGCTGGGATTACAGGCATGAGCCACCACACCCAGCACTGTGGTATGAGGTACTGATTGCTGGTGGATGTGAGTCACCACTCCTGGTATTGTTATATGTGGTTACTGGGATCAAACCAGGGACCTTGTGCTTGCAAGACAGAAGCCGGAACCACTGAGCTAAATCTCCAGCCCTGACCTTTCATTTTTAACTTTTTAAACTTTTTTTTAACCATTTTAACTTTCTTTCTGCATTGTTTACCTTGCCATATAAATGCATGTTTTTGTAGTTTAGAAAAGTCAAGAGGATAACTGCTTAATGCTATAAGTTTTCCCCAAATTCTGAAGCTCTCAAAGGATAAAAACAGGCTTGTACATGTAAAGCTCAGCTATTCTGGATTCCATTTCATATTAAAGAATTGTTTTTACTTTATAACAATATGTTGATGTTCAAAACTGGATAAAAAGAAGAGGCATACAATAGATACTTGATTTCCATGAAAGAAATGATACCAGCAAACCCTTGCTCTTTCTTTAAGACTATCACCTTATCCTGGGTCAAGATAGGACAGTAGGAAAACCAGAGGCGTTCCCTTAAACACTAACAGGCCCGAGGCTCACAACCTCTGGGTTTCCCCAAACATTTTCAAGTAACACCACAAAGACTAATCACCTCAGTGACTCAGTTTCCTGGCTAGCCAGTTGGAAAGTTCTGGTCCATTCTGAGCATTCCTACTAGTTTACACCCATAGAATTGTTATTACTGTTCAGTAGTTTTAATTATATGTTTTTCTTTTAACATAGACTATTTTTTATTTAACATAGACTATTTTTATACACTGTTTTCCAATGTTGAGTTTTCTCAGCCAGTCTATTGGCAGTCAAATGATTTATACTATAAAATAAAGTTTGCCTCAATTCATAATTTTATCATATCCAGTACCATTTCTCTCCTTAAAAAAAATTTTATTTTTTTGTTCCAGGGATCAAACTTAAGAATTCATGCTTGGCAGGCAGGCATTGTGTTGCGAAGGTAAATCCCCAGCCTATCACTTTATTTATTTATTTTCTTTTGAGGTAGGGTCCCACTATGTAGTCCAGACTGAGCTTTAAACCCATAACGATCCCCCTGCCTCAGCCTCCTAAGTGCTGGGATTACAGGTGTGTCCCACCCTGCACAGCATCAGCACCATTTCTATCATATTATTTTCAGATTTCCACCTGGGCCTAATTATCCCTGTATGAGAGTGTTCATTTCAAATCAAGCTGTTTAAATAGAATCATAATATTATTCTCTGAGCATTTATAATTACATTTATTTAAACTCCTGTTAATCATTCACTGGAGTAGAACTTTTTCTACTTAATGGTTAGAAAAAGTAAATATTGCTCTCCTGAAGTTTTCAGACTATCATTTTTAGCCTACAAATAGGTTTTTTATGTGACTCTTGCGAATAACATATTCTAATTGTAGACACTCTTTGGTGATTCTTCCCCATCAATAGTTTTTATCACTTACTGAAATCTGATTATAAACGTCTGTAACAATATTAGTTTCATTTCATCTAGTCAGTACTTCCTATATTTTGTTAGAGCTATCTTAGGTTCTAATGGAGATGTGTTAAGATTACAATGTAGGACTAGGATTTAGCTCAGTGGTGCTGCGCTTGCCTGGCTCAAAGTCCCAAGTTCCATTCCCAGGACCAGGAGAAAAAAAATAAAGAGCTCTGCCCTAAGCTTATAATGTGGGAACTCTAATGTAGCTAATTAAGTGAATTGTGTGTCTAACTTACTTTAAATGGTATTGTTAAAAGCGCACTTATGTAATTTAATATCACTTTACTGCAACACCAAAGTTTTGATTAAATAAAAATTAAAATCATGGGACAAATGAAAAGAAACCTTTCATTTTAGTATATGAGTCAAAGGATAATCAATTCATAGTTGTTTTTTTTTTTTGACAATACAATGTGTGTGTGTGTGTGTGTGTGTGTGTGAGATATACTAGGGAATGAAGGGCCTTTACACTAAGCTACATTCTGAGACACTTTTTATTTTGAAACAGGATGTCACTAATCATTAAGTTTCCTAGGCTGGTCTCAAGTTTGTAATCTTCCTGTCCCAGCACCCAGAAGTGTTGGTATTACAGGCATGTGCCACGATGCCACAATGTTTTGGTTGGTTGGTGAAACTGATTTGTTGGTTGGTTATTTATTGATCTGTTTATTCATTTGCTTATTTATCGGCCCTTACTATGTAGCCCAGGCTGGCCTTGAAATTGTAGAGATCCTTCTGTCTTAGCCTCTTGAATACTGAAATTACAGACATGTGCCACCACATTCAACTTATTTGGTCTTTTTTTTTTGAGACAGGGTCTTGTTTTTAAGTTCAGACTGGCCCTGAGCTCACTATGTAGCCCAGGCGAGCCTTGAACTCACAGCAATGCTCCTGCCTCAGCCCTACGAGTGCTGAGATTACAGGAGTGAGCCACCGCACGCAGCGCTGTGGTATGTGGTACTGATCACTGGCAGGCTCAAGTCACCACGCCCGGCATTGTTGTATGTGGTTACTGGGGATTGGACCTGGGTCTTTGAGCTTTCAAGGCAGGTGCCAGGACCACTGAGCTAAATGCCCGGCCCTACCTGGACTTTTAATAGGGAAAGCCTGGTTGTACATCTTTTGATTCAGTATCAAGCCCAAGTGGCTGATGTGACTTCTGAGGTTGTGAGTGTGTCTTTTTCATTAATATCAGACAGTTGATTCATTAAACTTTTGTTAATTTGGATTCAGACAGATCAGACTTGAATTTTGGTTCTGACACTTATGAGCTCTGTAAACTTGGCCAGATTCTCTTTGCTTTCATTTTACCAGTTGTAAAATGGACCTGAGAACATCTACTAGCAGAGTGGATTCGAGAAGTGTAATATATATGATGTTTTTCACACTATAATAGGTGTGCAATAAAACATTCCTTTTATGATTGGCCCAGAAATATAGCTCAGTGCTTAGCCTGTGGGAGGCCCTGGGTTCTCACCCTAGCACAAGAAATAGTATGGTAGGATTTAAAAACTATCTGGCCTCACTGTGTGAAACCTTCCCTTTGAGAATGAAAACCTCTGTCCCTTCTCCTCCTTCTCCCTCTTCTTTTTCTGAGGGATGTAGGAAGAGAGAATAGTTACAGGTGGAAAGTAGTAGATTTATTTGTATCTTTTTAGACACGGTCACCCTCTGTAGTTGAGGCTGGCCCTGAGCTCACTGTGTAGCCCAGGCATACCTCGAATTCACAGCAATCCTCCTGCCTCTGCCTTCTGAGTGTTGGGATTATAGGTGTGAGCCATCACGCTGGCACTGTAGTGTGTGGTTGCTGGGGATCAAACCCGGGCCCTTGCACTTGCGAGGCAGGTGCTGGAACCACTGAGCTAAATTCCTGGCCCAGTAAAAGATCTCTTTTCCTACTTTTGTTTGGTTTCATTTTATTTCAATTTCATTTTTCTGTCCTATATTAATAGAAAATAGTGACTAATTCTTTTTAGGCTTGGCAAAAATTAACTTTGGTGTGTTACTTTCTTGTACCCTAACTTTAAGAAGGGAGCTTTAAAAAATTCATTTTTATTATTTTTCTTTGGATGGGGGGATGGAGCTCAGGACTTTGCATTTGTGAGGCTGGTAAGGTGGTGCTGAGCTAAATCCCCAGTATAATTCCTTTTTTTAATAAAAAACTACTTCTTAAAATCCTTGACAATTTTGCTTCAATATAAATAAAATCAGCCAAAAAGATTCTTGCAATTATTTTCATTTCCCAATATTACACTTCACTTTCACAAGGCTGGTGGTATGTTGGCAGAAGAGCCCCGCAGATAATGTTTCATCTGTTTACCTGTCCCCCGGAGACCTTGCAGCCTGGCTCTCCAGAAGCAGCTGCAGCAGTCTGTTGGCAAAGGTCTTGTTGACCCTAAATTTTGTTTAAAAATTTTGATGGAACATTTAAGCAGAGAACTATATAAAGATGATTATTGTAATTCTTTTTCCATTTTAAAAAAATTTTTGAGACAGGGTTTCTCTATGTCTCAGGCTGGTCTTAAACTCACTATGTAGCTCAGGTTGGCCTTGGACAAATGATGATTCTCCTGCTTCAGCCTCCAAGTGCTGGGATTATAGGTGTGCACAATCATACCAAAATAAAGATGTATGCCTTATTTTCCGTTACTTTTTTATATAAAAATTCTCTTTGCCTTCTTAGTTACTGTCATAATACACAAAAAATTGAGAGTGATGTTATGAGCCCATAAACACATCTGCTTTCGCAGTCATCAGACTTCAGGTTGTTTCAAATTTTTGTTTGTTTGGTTTGGTGGTGTGCGTGGAACCCAAGTCCTCTCACAGAGCTACGTTCCCAGCTCTCTCTAAAAATATTTATTGATTGATTGATTTTTTGAGACAAGGTCTCCTTATGTAGTTTAAACTGGCCTTGAGCTCACCATGTGGCTTCAGCTGTTCTAGAATTTAGTGGTGATCCTCCTGCCTCAGCCTCCTGAGTGCTGGGTTTACAAGCATGTCACCATGCCTGGTTAAACATTTTTATTGTATATTTTGAGGCAAAGTCTTTCTAAATTGCCTCAAACTTGAGATACTTTTACCTCAACCTGCTGAGAAGCTACAATTCCAGGTGTGAGCCAGGTCTATAAAAACTTTTTTTAAACAGAAATAAGCATATGTAATTGATTTACATGTTTTGAAAAGATAGGTATCAGCAGGGTGGGAAGCTGAGGCAGGAGAATCATCATCTGTTCAAAGCTAGCCTGGGCTGCATAGTGAGTTCAAGGCCAAACAACTACAAAGTAAGACCTTGTCTCCAAAAAAAAAAAAAAGAAAAAGAAAAGATATGTACCAGTGTGTGTGTGTGTGTGTGTGTGTGTGTGTGTGTGTGTGTGTTTGTGCATGTATGTATGCGTGGGTGCGCAAGTTCATCCATAAGCTGCTTCAATTCCAGTGCAGGTTAAAATCCTTCCTGGGAAGGGCAGATTTTCCTCAAATTGAAAATAATTAGTTTAATTATCTGTCAAATGCCTAACTGATGTCCACATTTGTGAGCTTCCCCATTTCCTTGAAGAGCCGGAGAAGTCCGGTTTTCTCCCAAGTCAGTGAGGCCCTGACCCATTGCAGGCTGCCCCAATGCCCTGAGCAGCCTCTGTCACGGTCTTACACAATCCTGGGAAGCCCTGAGGAATTCAGGAAATCTTTTTGTTGTTGGGGTGTGGAGCACAAAAAGTTGGTGTATGTTTTATTTTATATGTCTATGGTATTTAAGATTATAAAGTTCATGTAAAATAAATTTAAGATATTTATGCAGTAAATTAATGAATAGTTAAAAGGCTAATGTGGAAATGTAAATATAGATCTGCCGTGTGTGGTGATGCATGCCTGTAATTCCAGCACGTAGGAGGCTGAGGCAGGAAGATCACTGTGAGTTCCAGGCCAGCATGGGCTACATAATATTAAAGGTCAGATTGAACTTCATAGCCAGACCTTATCTCAAAACAAAACAAACAGAAAACCCAAACTAGTTGTTCATTTATAGCAGGATATTTTTTTTTTTTTAGGTTTTTTGGAGACAGGGTCTCACTTTGTGGTTCAGGCTGGCCCTGAGCTCAGCCTCAAACTCACATCACAATCCTCCTGCCTCTGCCTCCCGAGTGCTGGGATGACAGGCGTGAGCCACCACGCCCGGCACTGTGGTATGTGGTACTGGTTGCTGCTGGGGTGAGTCTCCATGCCCAGTATTGTTATGTGGTTTCCGGGGAATCGAACCCAGGTCCTTGCGCTTGCGAGACAGGCGCCGGAACCACTGAGCTAACTCCCCAGCCATTCCCTTTTTTAAAAAAAATTTCCTTTCGAATGACTTTTGTTGTTGTTGTTGTTGTTGTTGTTGTTGTGCGTGAGAAGCAGAGATCAGAAATCACAAGTTCAAGGTCAGCCTGACCTGTAGTGGAGATCTTGTTTCAAACAAACACAAATCAAAAAGAAAATAAGTCCTTTTCCCCTCCAATGCTGGTAATCAAACTCATGGCTTTGTCCACACTGGGGAAGCCCTTTGCCCTGATCCACTTTCTCAACCCTTTTTATATTGAGATAGGGATCCCTAAATTGCCCACACTGGCCTTGAACTTGTGGTCCATCTGCCTCAGGTGTAGTGGCCTGTGCCATGGTACCAGGCTCCAAACCATATTTAGAGAGAAAACTATATTAGTAAACAGTGCACATGAAACTTGAATGTACAAACAAACAAAAACATACACAAAACCAACATGAAGTGATGCACCAAACTCCAGACTTTGTGAAACTTGATGTTTCAGCATCAACAACGGATCAGAACTGTTGATGTCACACTTTGGGTGAATTCTTGAATTTTTCTTTTCAAAAAAGCAGAAGTTGTTTATAAGCAGAGTAAGCATTTTGTTCCTAAACAATTAATGGTTAAATGGGAGAATAGCTCTTTCAGGCTTTGCTGATGTTGAATCCAAAGAGAGTAGGGATAGTTTTCATCTCCAATTGTTGCCATACCAAACTAGATGCAATCGTGTTGATGATCGTGTATTATTTCCTCTTGAATTGTGCTGTGTGTTCTCTAACAGTGAAACAGGCATCCAAGGAGGGTGTTACACACCTATAATTCCAGAATTTGGGAGGCTGAGGCTGGAGGTCACTGCAAGGTAGACTCCAGCCTGGGCTACATAGTGAGTGCAAGACCAACCTCGAATACATCAGGAGACCCTGTCTCAAAAACAAACAAAGCTGAGGATTTAGCTCAAGTTGTACCATGCCTACATTGGAAACACAACAGCCCTAGTTTGAGCCTCAATACCACACACACAAAAAAACCCAATACAAAACAGCAACAAGATGTAGAATAGACAATAGATTACTTTTTGGTTTATATATCCAGATTATAGTTCCAGTGAAGATCGTGAATCTACTTTATAAAATTATTATTATTTTATGGCCTTCAAACTGATCATATTTCAATGCCTTTTGTTTTTTTGTTTTGTTTCATTTTTTTTTTTTTTTTGGTTTTGGCGATTGAACCTAAGGCCTTTGGACTGATACACACATCCTTAGCTCCTTTTTTAAAGTTTTTATTTGGAGACAGGATCTCACCACGTTGCTATGCTGGCTTGAACTTGCAATCCTCTTGCCTCAGTCTCCAGACTGCTGGGATTACAGGTGTGCACCACGACTCCAGCCTCCCCCTCATTCATGGGTCATGACTAAGTGGTCATCTACACTAAGTCAGTGGTTTTCAAGAGGTGGAAAGAGGGGAAAGAATTTGACTGCTGGTGTCTGGACGATCTGAAAATGTCTGGAGTCCTTTTTAGTCAACGCAACCCTGTAAGCAGCAGAGAGGGGTTGAGGCCTAGGAATTGATAGACACTAGGGCGGCAGCAGATACAGCTCCAACACCTACGACAGCCCACTGCAACCACGAATGACCAGCTCCAAATGTCAGCAGCGGCAAGGCTGGGGACTCCTTGTGCTATGTCAACTGCACACGCCTGTGGAAGATGACATTTTAGGGCCTCAGGTGGTCACGAGCCTCGGAGAGCCAGCAGGATTTGGTGGCGGCAGAGGCTGCGAGGGCTACTGTCTCCCGAGTGCAGTCACCCCCTCAGCCTCTGTCCACGTTTCCGCAGAGGCTCTCAGATCGTCCATTCGATGGACAGCTGTCCACACATTCAAACCATTGCGCAGAGCCGCTGATTTAAAAAGACTGACAATCACCATCATTACTGTCTTGAGTAATGTGAACCCTGGGGCTTCGCTGATGGAGGGATAAGGACCCAGCCCACAGAGGCCAGAGCTGTCCATGGAATCTTCAAGGGTCTTTCCTCTATAAAAGAGAAAATGACACCAGCCGGCAAGAAGAAAGGGACGGAGAGACCAAGATAAGGAAGGGGCTGCCTGCGGGTGTCCTGGTCACTGAGTCTCTTCTTTCCTGCTGTCTGCTCACCTCACCGAGCCAAGAAGTTGCTCCGTTTTGCATCAGCCCCCTTGAGTTACATCTGCCTCTTGAGACCCAAAGTGTCCTTTCTCAGGGACGACTGGGTTAGCACAGGTGATGTTTCAAGAATTAACGATCGGGCCGGGGATATAGCTCCGTGGTTCCGGCCCCTGTCTTGCAAGTGCAAGGACCCGGGTTCAATCCCCGGTAACCACATAACAATACTGGGTGTGGAGACTCACCCCAGCGGCAACCAGTACCACATACCAGTGCCGGGCGTGGTGGCTCACGCCTGTAATCCCAGCACTTGGGAGGCAGAGGCAGGAGGATTGCCGTGATGTGAGTTTGAGGCTGAGCTCAAGGTCAGCCTGAACCACAAAGCGAGACCCTGTCTCAAAAAAACCTTAAAAAAAAAAAAAAAAAAAAAGAATTAACGATCATCTGGGGGCCGGGGATTTAGCTCAGTGGTTCCGGCTCCTGTCTTGCAAGTGCAAGGACCTGGGTTCGATCCCCGGTAACCACATACCATACTGGGCATGGAGACTCACCCCAGTAGCAACTAGTACCACATACCACAGTGTCGGGCGTGGTGGCTCACGCCTGTAATCCCAGCACTCGGGAGGCAGAGGCAGGAAGATTGCTGTGATGTGAGTTAGAGGCTGAGCTCAGGGCCAGCCTGAACCACAAAGTGTGACCCTGTCTCAAAAAAAAAAAGAATTAACGATCACGTAAGGAGATGTGAAGCCTGAACACTGCCAAAAAAAAAAAAAAAAAAAAAAAAAAGATGGAAAAGAAATGTAATTCTTTAAGGTAGGGATAATAATAGGTATCTGGCAAGGTTACTGACAAGATTATGGATGATAGTTAAAGTTATGATAGCCAAGCCAAAAATGCACCCACTTTCTGTCCCAAACACTGTTAAAAGCAGAAAGCAATCGTCTATTAGGTGGACTTATGAGAGTTTTACTAGTGGGTTAGATTTGCTTTAAGGTGATCATTAGATCTACAGAGACATGGGGCTTGAAAGTCCTGCTCAGCATTACAGCTGCCAGACCAGTCAGGCATGCTCCCGCCAAACCAGGACATTTCAAACCGAGATAGAATTTCTGAGATCACTGCTCTAGAACCAGAAGGATTTTAAGAGGTACTATGGAATTTTTTTTTTTTTTTTAGCGTCTGAGAATTGGGAAATATGTTGTCTATAGTCACTTATGAATTGAGTTTTATATTAGGAGGGAACTAGTGTGTGTGTGTGTGTGTGTGTGTGTGTGTGTGTGTGTGTGTGTGTTCATATTTCATATTTTGAGGTGAAGTCTAAATTGCCCAGGCTGGGCTCCAGCTTGGAATCCTGCTGCCTCAGCCTCCCAGACTCCTGGGATTACAGGTGTGTACTACCATACTTGGTTTATTTAACTCAATAAACATTCTTTGGACTAAAATCTAATCCTAAAGAATGTTTCTTCAGGAGTCACAAGCGGGAACAGCAAGGAAAAATACTTCATTGCAACAATGACAAAAAATCAAATTACTCTTTTCTCCGTCAGGATTTCTCTGAGTAAAGTAAGCACAGAGGGGACAAGTGGAGAAATGCTTCACTTTAGGCTACAAATCATTGCAAGATCTCTCTCTAGTCAAAAGGTCACTGGGTTACATGGTGTATTTCATTTTCAGAGTAATTTCAAGGGAACCCTGACACCATTTATTTAGTCTCATGATTTAGAAATTTTAAGAAGATAAAAAGAATGATTTGGAAGACACAGTTATTTAAAAATGAATCCGTCAGTTGAAAATAGTTTGTCACTCGCAATGCTAATTTTTTGTGAAAGGAAGAAGTTATTTTAAATAAAAAAAAAAAAAACTCCAGTACTACAAGCTCCTAATTAGGAAAACAGAAAGCACGAAAGCAGCATTTTAAGCTAAGTTTGCAAGCACTACCCATTTGTTCAAGATTTTTTCCTGTTTGTATTTTATCAGATGACCAGTTAAACTTTTAAATTAATCACTAGTACATGTCTTTTTAATGAAAATTATAATTGTTAACATTTGCCAGGTAACTCACACTTGTCAGCAATTTTAGAGGTTTTTCCTTACACATGAATATATACATACTATGTGTTTTCATAGAAAAATTTAAAAGAATATCTAAGAAATTACTACTAATAGTAGTTTCCTTCAGTTGGAATTGTTAGATGGAGCAAGAGGATTTAGGTTTTGTATTTATGTCTTTGGGAATGATCTGATTTAAACAACTCTTTGTGAGCATATTTTAATAATTAAAAGAATGAGAAATGTTAAAATAAATACTTTTTTAACTTCTATATGCATTATGTTGATAGCTATTCAACAGCTAAAAGATGTTTTTCCCATTTCTGGTCTTACTTTGTAAAATAGCATGCTCATACATTGATAATGTGTTTTTTATATAACTCTATTTCAAGATGAGAAAGTGACTGTGAAGTCATAGTGCAATCTGTTCTGCAAGAGTACACATGACTACATCGTCCTATAAACATCTATATAAAAATCCAGAAAAACAAATAGAAGGAAAGAGTTACCATGAAGTACTTTTATGTTCTTGATTATTCTGTGTATGATATTTAACATTTGATTTTTAATAGTTAAATTATTTTTTCCAGCAAGTAAATATAAAACTATTGTTTTTTCACTTTCAAAATGTAACAGATATTCACAATAATTTTTTACAAGTAAACTATTTGACTCAAAAAGTCAAATCTAATTCCATTTGTAACCCTCAAAATGAGGCTAAGTTTCTCAAAAGTTTCCAAAAGATTACTGTTTTAAAAATATGTTTAATAAAAATTATTTAATTATGTTTTCATGTATAAATCCAAAGTTCACAAAGCCTGTCTTTTATTCTGCAACCTTAGGCAAATTATTTAATCACACTAAGCTTCAGTATCCTCATCTTTAAAATGAGAGGAATGATAGGACCTAGCTCATAACAGTGTTACGAGAGTCAAATGTGTGAAAACACATAAAAGAGTTAATATCATCTGTGATATGCTATAAGCACTCAATAAATATTATCTAGTTTTTTTTTTTTACATTTTCATTGTTATTTGAAGAATTTTGGCATTTCCCAATATAAATTCTAGCTTATGAAATGTATTTCTTTAAAATAGTTAGTAAAGCATGTTTTTCCCTGGAATTAGTTGCTTAACTTCTAGAACCATTAATGTCATCTTTTCCAACAGATGAAAACAAGCATGGCGTACATTCAATTTCTGTATCAAGTACTGCATAGCAGCTGATATTTACTTCTCCTACTACAGCTAAGTATCACCAAGAAGAGCAATGCTAGTAACAAACACATGTCTGAAGTAGTTATGACTCAACATAATTCTGAAGTGACATGTCAGCAAAGAGTTCCGACAGTTTATACAATACTGGTTTCCCACAGAATAACAGTAACCTCATATTTTCAAATTCTAAAGAATTACTTTAGATTTAAAAATGATTTCAAAGTACAACTTTGGAGGAAACTACTTGGATTAGTACACTAGTAGCTTAGAGAAACACAATATGCTCTACTTTAGTTATAAAATGTAAGGATAGAATTTGTGAATTAGCTTGAAATTAGCTGCCCTGATTTCAATATCTTTAGATTTCTCGGTGTTTCTTTTGAACTCCTTGCCCACTCTGAATCTATGGTAAGAAGCCAGATGCACAGTACCTTGATCAAGTTGTGTCCCACGGTGTAGACAGTTGTCACGTTGCCCCTTTCTCCAGGAGCATGGATACCTGTCCCATACCCGTGCCAAGCAATAAGGTATGGGTTGTGAATTGTAATCCAATATTTGACACGGTCTCCAAATGTCCGGAAGCAGTATGTGGCGTAGTCATTGAAGGTATCTACCATGGATTCATTTTTCCACCCCCCATATTTTTCTTGTAGCACCAAAGGCAAATCCCAGTGGTACAAAGTCACTACAGGCTCAATGTTTCTCAGGAGGAGAGCGTCCAGAAGGGCACTGTAGTACTGGACACCTTTTGCATTGGCAGCTGCTACGGTTCCATTGGGGAAAAGCCTTGGCCAGGAAATTGAGAACTGATAAAAAGAAACTCCTAAGAAATTCAGAGCTGACAAGTCTTTTTCCAGAAAAATGTAGCTGTCACTGGGACTGCTTGTGCTGTTGACAATTTTAAGGCGTGTATGGACGAAATGATCCCAGATAGAGGGTCCCTTTCCATCTTCCTTCCAGCTCCCTTCCACTTGAAACGCTCCGGTCCCAACACCCCAGAAAAAGTTTTTAGGGAAAGTGTCATAGAGAAACAGCTGACTTGCGTTTACCGGGCTGGAATTGGGATTTCTGGACCACACTGCTCTTCCCTCCCCGGAGAGCCCGGCAGCAGCGGGCAGCAGGAGCAGCGCGGCCAGGATGACAGCCGTGGACATGGTCTTCCCGCAGCGTGCGTCTCTCTCACCGGCGCCCGGGCGGATCCATTCATTCCCCGGAGACCCTGCGGCCGCCAGCCCGGCTGCTCCCCACCGCTCGCCCGCCCTTATCAGCGCTCGGGGCTTGGACCGCGAGGCTCTGTCAATGATTAGCCTGAACTGTGAGACTCAGGAGGGCCGGTAACTTGAGGGAGGTGGCGTGTGGCCGTCAACAGCTCATCCTCTCTCCTCAGGGGACAAGACTCTGTGTCTAAGACGTGTCAGAGCAATGAGGAAAAATGGGATTTTGTGGATAGCCGCCGTTCATACTGACTCAGATCTCCCGAACATTATTGAATAAGGTATCTCTCCTATTTTTAGAGTTTTTGAATGGCAATTTAATTGCCTGATACTGCCATCCAATCCATAGCACCCTATATCGCTGTAATCAGAAGTAGGGAATATCAGATGTCACATTTCCACAAAAATCATAGTATCTCAATGTTATCTCAGTGAATGTGCCCGATTTTAAGAATTATAAAACCACTGATACACATGAATGAAGAAATCTAGCAGTTTCTGGATGGAATTTTGAATGCTTTCCAATTCAATTCATAAGTTTAGTGCATCTTTCACCAAAATCCTCTAATCTCAAGTTTTAGTTCAACAAAATTATTGAGAAAGTTCACTTGAAGGATTAATTGTAAAAAAAGAAAGAAGGAAAACAGAAAATATGAAGTTATAGATTATCTTCAGATAAAAGACCACAACAATTTAAACAATGTGGTCATGGAACAGGAATAAAGAAAAAGAAATATTCCGGAGGCTAAGGATGTAGCTCAATGGCACCATCTTTGCCTGGCCATCAGAAAATCCTGAGTTCGTCCCCAATCCCACCAAAGAATAAAAATTTTAAAAAAATCAGAATATTTAATTCCCAAACACTATTTATCTGTATTAATTTATTTATTTTGAGACTAGGTATTGTTATACAGTTCAGGCTGACCTTGAACTCACCAAGTAGCCCGAGTAATTCTGCCTCATTCTTCCAAGGAGCTGGGATTTCAGATGTATGTCATCAACACTGTCAATATTGTATAAGTAGCATTACTTACAACGGAAACATTAAAAATAAAG
Source organism: Petromus typicus (assembly GCA_004026965.1). Taxonomy (NCBI): domain Eukaryota; kingdom Metazoa; phylum Chordata; class Mammalia; order Rodentia; family Petromuridae; genus Petromus; species Petromus typicus. Next base: position 29,141 of record PVIR01016916.1, read on the forward strand.
ATGTACCTATTAAGCAAATAATTGTCTAAAATATTGACTATGTTTTTGATGATGCTTATTTTCATTTAAAAATGCATAGTAACTTTAAAAAACTTAAATTAGTCACGGACAACTCTCATCTCAGCACTTTGGGAGACTGAGGCAAGAGGACTGCAAGTTCAAGCCCAGCCTGGGCAACTGAGTGACTTGGTGAGACTGTCTCAAAATAAAAGATAAAAAGGACAGGAGATGTAGCTCAGTGCTAAGGTCCTGAGTTAAATCCCAAATCCCAAATAAAGCAACATATAAAGAAATAAACAAAAAGTTTAAACTAGGCTAGGGGAATAGCCTAATATGCACAAAGTCTTTGGTTTAATTCCGTGTACACCCAACAAATAAAAAACCAAAAATCAGAAAATAAAAAACATGTTGGTTATATAGCTTAGTGGTTTTGGTGCCAGTCTTATAAGCCCAAAGTCATGAGTTCGATTCCCAGTATCAAAACAAACAAACAAAAAATAGAAGACAAAAATAAAAGAAAGAAACAGAAAAATAGAAAGAAAAGAAAAAAAATCAACCAAAATATAATTCTGGACCAATTACAAACTATTTTAAAACTGCGAACTACTTTAGTTGATAAACAAAACTTAATTGGTTTGCTACATACCACCAGTGAACAATTAAAATTTGAAATTACCTGCCAGAGATATAGCCCAGTAGTAAAGTACTTGCCTAACATGAGTTCCATTCAAGTACTAACAAAATTTAAAAAAAAAATCCTTTATATTAACATACTAAATTTGAATTAAAAAGGACAATACTATTTGTATTAGTCTGTTATTTCCTTATTATTATTATTCCCTAATTGATGGATTTTAAGTTTAAAAAACCCAAAACAAAAAGAATTTAGGTCTAAAGATAACAAGACATGAGAAAAATGTAAGATCTAAAAATGTGAACTGCAAAAGTGATGAAAACCATCAAAGAAGATCTATATTAACAGAGAGCTATTTGTATACATGGAGAGAAGAAATGAATATTATCAGGATTTTCTTTATAACTTATCTATAAACTCCGTAGAGTCCCAACTACAATCTTAGTTAAAGATGACCCGGTGCTATGCCTGGAACCCTAGCACCCCGGTGAACTGAGGCAGCAGGATCACAACTTCAAGCCCAGCCTGGGCAATTTAGCAATGTGGTGAGACCCTGTCTTGAAAAATACCACCAGGCCTGGGGAGTTGGCTTAGTGCAAAAACCTGTGTTTAATTCCCAGCACTACAAGGAAAAAAAAAATCTATGCCATGAGTCATCATCCATCTCCAGTAATTTTCATTATCAAACTGATTATCTATACTCAAAATAATTCTCCACTCCCTCCACCTCCTGTCCCCTGGAAACTACTGTTCTATTTGACATCTGATAAATTTGATTACAACAGTTACTATATTTAAGAAGTATCATAGGGAATTAGTCCTTCTTGTATATGGGTTGTTTCACTCAGCATGAGGTTCGCAAGGCTGATCCATGAGTGTGTTGGAATTTCACCCGTTTTTGAGCATATTTATTTTTTAGTTTTTTGAGACAGGGTCTCGCTTTGTAGTTCAGGCTGGCCCTGAGCTCAGCCTCAAACTCACATCTCAGCAATCCTCCTGCCCCTGCCTCCTGAGTGCTGGGATCACAGGCGTGAGCCACCACTCCTGGCACTGTGGTATGTGGTTACCGGGGATTGAACCCGGACACTTGCACTTCAAGGAAGGTGCCGGAACCACTGAGCTAAATCCCGACCCTATTTTGCTCTTGTTTTGAGGTGGAGCCCTGCCTCAGACTGCTGAGAATCTGGAACTGTAGGAGCATACAATTGATTTGGCTCTCACTGGGTTTATGGTTAAAATAATGTTCCACTGTAGATGTATGCCAGTTTGTTTATCCATTGGTGAATATTTGGATTACTATAATCTTTTGATTATTGTAAGTAATGCTGCTAAGAATATGGATGTATAAATATCTGAGTCTCTGCTTTCAATTGTTGGGCTATATACTTAGAAGTAGAATTAGTGTGCTGTAAGCTAATTCTGTTTAATTTTTTGAGGGACTACATTGTGTTCTACAGTCTTACATCTCATCTCACTGTACATCTAAATCATCTTTTTTTTATTCTTTCATTTTTTTCCAGACTCATCACTCAGACTGGTCTTAAACTCGCTATGTATTTCAGGCTGGCCTTAAACTCACAGCAACCCTCCTGGTTCAGCTTCCTGAGGACTGGGATTAGAGATATGCACCACCAGCCTGGCTAACTCACCTTATCACTTAAAAAAATTATACTTAGTTTCTATCCTTGGAGACTAATTCTATAGATCCGAGTAAAACAAGATACGATTCTTTTTTTAGAATTCACGTTTTAAAAACTGTATGAAGCAACAAGTGAATAATGGGTGATTTTAGAAGAGTGAATAATACAAGAATATAGAACAAAAGTTGAGGTCCTCATGTTAACATTTGACCTTACACACACATTTTCTTACACACACACACACACACACACACACACACATTTATTTTTAAAGAATGTGAATGCTACTACCAGTGTTCCACCACATGCTTTTTTTCCTCAATATTTAATTTAGAAGGATTTCTAAAGCGATACTCCTCTTGGGTCTGGCCCAGTCTTCTCACAGAGGGACAACACTCTTGGGTATAGAGCTGCGCTTCATTAACCACTGGGTTTTCCGTGTTTCTCTTTGACAGTTGAACTGACTTGTGTCTCTGCCCTGTGAGAACTATCAGAGGTTGCTCGGAAGGCATTGTGTGCATCTTCTCCATGCTCGTGAGTAGCTCTTGAGTGTGAGCAGTAAGGCGGGGGCCTTGTAAGTTCCCACCAACAGTGCAGGAAAGAAAATTCCATTCACATCTCAAAACTGGATCTTCCCAGCTCTTCGCATTTTTGTCAGTATGGCGAGGAAAAAGATGAATTTCACTTCTATGTTGACGTGAGTTTTGTATATCTTTTCACATTTTGCTTCTGTTTTTGTTCTTTCAATACAGAGTGTTCTGTATCGTTTAGGCTGGCCTCGAACTCACTAGATAGCTCAGGCTGGCCCTGAACTCACAGCGATCCTCTAGCCTCAGCCTCTCAAGGATAATAGGTGTGTGGTGCTACACTTGGCTTCTTTTCATATTTTTAATCATCCTTAATTTCATGTATGTGCATGTTTTCCTGTACTGGGGATTGAACCCAGGGCCTTCACACTGAGCTATATCACCAGCCCTTTATTTTTTATTTTGGGAGTCTCGTTTAGTTGCCCAGGTTAACCTTCAACTTGCAATCCTCTTGCTTCAGCCTCCTGAGTGTGGGGAGAGTAGCTGTGTGCTACTGTGCCCAACTCTCATGCCTTTTCCAATGAATTAGACGTAGCTCTTTAAACATGAAGCATTAAGTGGCCGATGTGAGACGTCTGTTGAAGTGAGGTGATAGAACCAGTTGCTGATACACAGAGAAGCTTTTTTTGCACTGTCAGTGAGAACAAGACTTTGAAACACTACAAGCCTCAGAACACTACAGGCCCCAGTGAGCATTTTCCAGCATTGCCCTGGATGTGGTGTTCAGGGTGGCTGCAGGGAGCAAGACAGAAAGGGTGGGTGGCAGGGAGCAGAGAGCCGGAGCGCCGGTGTGACCCTGGGTGGGAGGGCAGTGGGAAGTGCTGCATTCTGGGCTCTGCAGTTTAACTTTAATGAATCAACTAGAAATGGGGCAGTGGATGCAGGGCCTTCACGTGTCATTCCCAGCCATTTTTAATTTTTTGAGACTTTAAAATGTCCAGATTAGGTTCCAGTGTGCAATTCTACTGCCTTAGCCTCCAGATTTCTGGAATTACATGTATGTGCCACCACACCTGGTTTGACATTTTTTTTTTTAGGTTTTTTGAGACAGGGTCTCACTTTGTGGTTCAGGCTGGCCCCGAGCTCAGCCTCAAACTCACATCACAGCAATCCTCCTGCCTCTGCCTCCTGAGTGCTGGGATTACAGGCGTGAGCCACCACGCCTGGCACTGTGGTATGTGGTGCTGATTGCTGCTGGGCGTGAGTCTCCATGCCCAGTATTGTATGTGGTTACCGGGGATCGAACCCAGGCCCTTGCGCTTGCAAGACAGGCGCCGGAACCACTGAGCCAAATCCCCAGCCCCGCAGATTCCAGTTGATCACACTTCCTAAAGACGCTCAGGAAAGAACTTCCAGAACTACTTTAGAAAGTGGCAAGAACAGTGAATCAAGTGCTTAAGGTGAGTGATGTATTTTGAGGAGGATTAATGGTAATGCATCTTTCATTGTAATACATTTTTAAATTTAAACATTGGTGGTATGGTTCGATCACCCCCTGAATAAGTGAGAGCATGTGCTTCTTGTCTCTCTTCTGTCTCTCTCTCTCTGTACCTGGTTTATTGCACTCACTGTAATGTCCTCCAGGCTCATTTATATTGCCACAAAGGGTAGCCCTATTTGCAAATTTTTAAAAACTTCTAATATACATCACTCTGTATAACAGTAATGATCACATTCCATTCCATTGAAATTTCGTGCCAAGCAAGATGACCTGTGAGATTTCCACGGAAGTCCAAAATTTTTTCTTTGAGGAAAGACTGATAAAGTCGAAATGAAGATATGGGGCGTATTTTATCATAGAATCTCAGTTCTCTCCTTTCCATTCTCTTCTGTTCTCTTCCCTTCTTTCCTTTCTCCTCCCCTGTCCGCTCCATCCCTCCCCTTTTCTTCGAGATGGGATCTTCCTATGTTGCTCTTGCAGGTCCTCAACTCCTGGGCTCAAAAGAGCCTCTGTCTCAGCCTCCCTGGTGCTACAGCTCCAGAGAGTGCTTCCGTGCCCAGCTGAATTTCAGGACCTTCAAGTTTCCCCAGGTACAGGGTTTTTAAAATAGGCCTGAGTACAAGTCCCTGAGGCAGGAGAAATAGGGCTGACGCAAGAGGGGTGAGTAAGTATGGCAGCTGATGGTAAAGGGAAAAAAACACATTTCTTTGGAGGTGGACAACTGTTACCTCGTGCCATTGTTTGAGAGAAAAACAGAAAGGTCTCAGATTGTACAGGGTCACCATGTTTTACCCCATTCTTTCCTTAAAAGAAAAATATGCTAGGTATGGTAGAGCACATTTGTAATCCCAGCAGTTCATAAGACTGATGCAGGAGGATCGCTTTGAATTCAAGGCCAGCCTAAACTACATATTGAGACCAGGTCAAAAAAAACCCAGCCAGGGCCGGGGATATAGCTCAGTGGTTCTGGCGCCTGTCTTGCAAGCGCAAGGGCCCGGGTTCGATCCCTGGTAACCACATACCTATAACTGGGCGTGGAGACTCACACCCAGCAGCAGTCAGTACCACGTACCACACAGTGCCGGGTGTGGTGGCTCACGCCTATAATCCCAGCACTCGGGAGGCAGAGGCAGGAGGATTGTTGTGATGTGAGTTTGAGGCTGAGCTCAGGGCTAGCCTGAACCACAAAGCGAGACCCTGTCTCAAAAAAACCTAAAAAAAACCAAACAACAAAAAAACCCTGCCAATCATTCAGACTAAAAAATGGGAGGGCTTTGAGGTGGTATAATTTTACTTTGTCCAGAGACCTCAATCAAGGTGACTGAGACCTCGTTTCTGTGCCAAAAGGGATTCCCAGAGTGGGAACCACGCACTAAAGGGCACAAAATAGGCCTGAGTACAAGTCCCACAGGCACACTCGAGGATGGCTTCTGGCTCCTGATACCCACCCCTGGATCCCTGGCTTCCCGCATCCGCGATGGCACTTGTGCAGAAAAGGTTCAGAGTCTTGCTCTCTAAGCCACAGCCTCGTTCACAAAGCTGTGTGCGTGACTGTGGGATTGCATTCATCAGGGGCGATCCTCCTGCTTCAGCTTCTGGGGTGCTGGGAACAGAATTTGGTAGTTCTAAGTAAGTGATGGTAACTTCCATTATTTGCTCTGCCACATGTTATTTCTATGAAAAAACAACAGTAAAAGAGATCAGGGCATCATTTGACCTGAAGGCCTTGGAGTAAAAAAGATTATCCTAATCATAAAGCCTACCAGTACTACATAATGCCATCGATTCCTATTGCGCTGCCTATATTCACTCTTAAAATGACTACTGAATATTTTAGGAAATTAACCCCTAATTTGAGATACATTATACATGCAATCAAATGCATATGTCGACAGTAAAGTCTATTTATTTATTTTTCTGGTGACAAGGTCTTGCTATGAAATTCAGGCTGTCCTTGTCTTCACTATGTATTTGAACTTGTATTTGAACTTGTAGCAATTCGCCTACCTCAGCCTCCTACGTGCTGGTATTATAGGCATGTACCACCATGCTTGGCCAATAAAATTTACTTTTAAAAAAATTATTGTTTTGAGGGGCTGGGAATTTAGCTGAATGGCTAAATTCATATGCCTGCCTCGCAAGCACAAAATCCTGAGTTCGATCCCTGGTAGTGGAAAAAAATTATTGTTCTGAATGTAAATATTTATTGTCACCTACATGAAAACACTGATTTACTTTTGCAGACATTTTTGATGATTAGCAGGTTAGGAAAATCATCAGGCAAGTTTATAGAAACCTAAATTACTCAAGCATAATCATATTAAGTGACTGGACATCAAGTACTGGACAGAGGGAGGACTGATGTCTTTTTTTTTTTTT